>BRDA01049167.1:6822-23888 GCA_036984385.1 Crenuchus spilurus | reverse complement strand
CTCCGCTCGCGAAAAATGCGATGCGCTCTGACTCGTACTGAAAAATGTGTCTCTGCTTATTTAAGCTCCTCTCACAAGAATCTAAACATATATTTAGATTCAACCTATACATATTTGAAAAGTAGACCCGTTAAGGTTTCCGGGGTATGTTTTGTTTATCTGAACAAATCTTACAGTTTTTAAGTGTTTTTTGTAGAATTTTGGTTTTATCCTGCCATAATATATATTTATATATTTAATAAAATAATGTATATAAAAAAATACAAAAGTGAATATTAATAAAATAAGGTTAAATAAAATTACTAACTTTTTGTTAATTTCATATTTATCTCTCATTTGAGAATAGTTATTAGTTGCAATTTTTTAAATATAATATTCACTTAAACCTTCCTCCAAGCACTGACTCTGGCATACATTTACATAACACAAGTGTACCAATAGCCCTCTAATGGTTGATAAGAAGGGGGGGGGGATGTTCTCCTGAACCAAAAATTTTAGTCCTCCGATTGTTAACAACTGACAACAGAAAACATGTCTCGATGTAGAACTAAGGAACATAAACTGTAGTTTTCTAAAGTTTACAAGGCAGAGCTATTGCTAAGGTTGGGTTTTAGTTGTGCTTATTCAGTTCACTTTTGTATTTAAAATCTTGAGGCCTTTCTGGATGTTTGACCACTATTTTGTTAAGTGGATGTGGTTCTCAGCCAATATCATGCATTTATGTGGTTGGCATACAGAAGTGCAAATTTGAATATTATGCAATTGGCCATATTTTATACACATATAGGGATGTAATTTACATCTGTTTTTTTGTTGACACTGTCTGAATAGTAATTTTACTCCAAATAAAATATTCAAATAATTTGAGATTCTGGATTTTCATGAGTCATACCGATCAATGTTAAAGCAAAAAAAAAAAGGAAAGATTTGAAATGTCACTTTATATAAAACAAATATAAAATTTGACTTTTTTTTTTTTTTGCTAGCAATGTTCTAATTTTCACCACATGGAATTTTTGTAACAATTGAGATCCATCAATTAGCGCCTTCAGTTTTCTATTAGCACCATGTTGATGAATGTTAATTGCCATTCTTCTCAACTGTGTAGGTATTTCAAAGTTCCATGTGATGTTTAGTCCACCCTTGTACTTGTATTTGATGTCTGGAGCTATAGACTTGAAGTATCTGCCCATGCAAATTGCCTCAAAGGCACCGTGTTCTTGAAAGCTAATCTGAAATTAAGGAAATAAAGACCCCACCAATTATTCTGCCCAAGACTATTTCTGCTTCCTGTTTCAGTTAATTACACCACTATATAAATATGTCCTGAGAGGCAGGAAGAGCTCCATAGAGTGACTATGATACCCAGTTCATTTCGAGTCTGCTGCTTTCCACAGTACAAATTCAGGCTGTGGAAGCAATCTGTGTCTAATCAATGCTAAATGTTTTTTTCTTTCTTTTTTATGTTAGAATATAACTTGTGCCGGAGGCGAGACTTGAAACACAGCAAAGTGTAGTTTGTAAAGAAACAAAAATTCAAATTAGAATCTGTGCTCACTTCTGTGGAACGAAGATTAAACTAAGCGACAGCAGCAGACATACAACTTGTTGCTGTCCTCCCAGAACTGATTTATTAGTATCAGTTAGACAATGAGAGACGACAACGTTCCATTGCTATTCTAGCATGTATCTCAGGTGCTTTGGGTGGTGGTCTTAACCTTGATGTTTTTTCAGTCATATTTCACTAGAAAATGAAATGTGTAGAGTACGCTTTAGCCATGGTAATATTCTGGAGGTATTGCGGTTAAGTCATGAAGCCAGAGTCATGAGCATTAGAGCCTATTGGTTTTAAAGAGATTCCCTCAGTGGTACATAGCATCACTCTTAAAATTCCAGGGTTGGAACACTCAAAGAGCCCTTTTCATGGATAACAGGTTCTTTGATTGATGAGGAAAGTGTTGTAGATGGTTCTATGCAGAACCTTTTTGAAAAGACTTCTGTATGGCCCCAAAAATGGTTCTTCTGTAGTTAATGTCAAGCTTGTAATAATAGAGGAACCCTTTTGAGGCTATATGGAAACATTTTCAAAAGGTTTCTATATAGAACCATCTACAGCACATCCAAAGAACCCATTCATCATGTAAAAACACTTTGGGTTCTTTTAGTGTTCATGGTTCTACATAGAACAATTTTTTTTAAATTAAAGAACCCCTGAAAAACCATCTATTTTAAGAGTGTATATATCCTTGGCACCACCATCTTTGCTTCATGGAGATCTCATCCTATGTTCTATCTACTAGCACATCACAATGACATACATCATTAGAAATACATCAATAGATAGCATTCAATTGACTATCTGTAACCACCTACTGCAGCACTGTGTGTTTAACATACCAGTGCATCTCAAAAACATCCAAATATGGTGGAAAATGTTTATTTGCAATTTTTTTTTAAACTGTTGGAATAGTAATTTATTCAAAAACTCCAAAATGAAAAATTCTAATTTCAGATTCTGGACTTCTGCTTTTCATGAGCTATAAACCACATTACTCAACATTTTAAAGCAGCTTGAAATATCACTTTAATGGATATTAAATTCAATTAACATTGTATCTCGTTTAATTAAAGTATCAAAAATGGACTTTTTCACGATTTTGAGAGTTTTTATGTAGCAGAGGAAAAAAAATTAAAATATTTTTTTGGTATTATTATTAATTTCACAGAAATCCTTTATTGGTTGTTATTTTTTATTGTTTTGAGAGTTGTCTATTGTTCATCATGGCATTGGGAGTATAATTTTTTTTTTTTGTCCACTCTTTGCACCCTTAGTTCTCCTCCCTCTTGTCGCGGTCTCTTGCGCAATTTCTCTCAGTCTGCAGAGCAACTGAGTGAGAGAGGTATGTTGTGAGATGTTTTGCACACAATACCCACTTTGGTATATTTAAAATAGTTTTTGTTTGAATATTTCATATACATGTTGGTATTGTGAGCTTATTGATATGAATTACGGAGTTGCAATCGATGGTTTTTAATCTTAAAAACCTTTTTCTTTTTTAATGAGTAAAGTAGTACTCGGTACGCAAGTTAGCTTCCTAGCATATGTGCCTGATTATTATACTGGTTTTGTCTTCGTGTTAGGCATTCCACGTGAAGCTGTTGAAGCCATAATATGTTTCTGCTTTGCTCTCAATGGTTTTATGCAGGTGTTATGCAGAATCTGACTGTAAGAGGGTCCTGACATGCAGAAAGAGCTAAATACATGCACTGAAGCTGATTTTGATGTCCAGAGTCTTATTCCACATACACAATGCAGAGAAGAGGTAGTAGGACAGGATAGACCGGTCACATTTAGACAGAAGCTGTTTCTGAGACACAGTCATCACTAGATCATAAAGCTGATAGTTTGGTGCCCTTTGTCTGCTTTTGCTGGATTGGTTATGGCAAGCATAGACCACACACATGGTGACCATTTGCAAAAAAAAATACTGAAATTAAACAATATGTGTTCAATATTATCTCATAATAAACCTGCCACTGCACTTGCATACCAACATGGAGCCAGCCCATATGCATGACATCATTGGAATACTGCCTACACTGAAGCCAAAGTAGGTACATCTTTCAGAGCCAAGTGTCACTGTTGCTCTCCACAGGCTGCATGAACCAAGTGACAATTTGATGGCAGAGCGTTAATGCTTATTGGCTAGAATATCTGCCAGCAACTTTACTGACTTAAACTGAAGTGAATGGAGAATGTAGCCCATTTTGGAGATCAGCTGTGGTCTAAAGGTTGACGAGTGGTTATTGGTTCGATCCCCTGAACAATAGGATATGGCTGAAGTGCCCTTGAGTAACCCCCAACTGCTCCCCAGGAGCCATGGATAGGACTGTCTGGGTAAGTGTGCTCACTGCCCAGAGTGGATCTCAAACATTTGAATATGGTGGTAAAGATGCACTAGAATATTAAAAGTGAAATTTAAATAGATGTTCTGTAAAGAAATTGTAACTTACATTTGAATTTTCCAAGAGCTACCAGATAACCTGGAGTGTTCCTGGCAAAGCTTTTTGGTTTGAAGGCTCCATGCTCAGGTCTTCCCCGACCTGTAGTCGACCACTCTCTCAGCACCAGGGCGATGCCCAGGTCATCATGAACAAGCCTAATGATGTGTTTTAAATGTCACAACTCCAGATGCTTTAAGTCAGGGGTTGGGAACTGAGGGCCAGGGTCCTGCACAGATGATTTCTCTGCTCTGACACAACAACTAAACCTAAATGCTAATTTAGGAGTGTTTGAACAAGACATTCACCAAACTGTGCAGGAATCTACCATCCAGGACCAGAGTTCCAAAACCTTCCTTTAAGTGAAGGCGAAGGACATTTTGAATGCAGGTCAACGGAGAAACAGACGTTTTAGTCACAAACAGACCATTTTAAGTGAACGAGAAGGTCATTTTGAAAGGAAGTCGATGCAGAATTGGGATTTTAGTTAAAAACAGACATTTTAAGCAAAAAATAAGGTCATTTTCAATGCAAGTCAATTGAGAATTGGGCTTTTTAGTTAAAAACAGAGTCATTTTGAATGGCGTCAATGGAGATGCAGGCAAGTTGATGTGGAGAAACCAGCTTTTTAGTTAAAATAGACATTTTAAGTGAAAGAGAATGTTGTTTTCAATGGAATTCAATGGAGAAACATGCTTTGGAGTTAAAATAGACTTTTTTAAACAAAAGAGAAGGTCATTTTGAATGGAAGTAAATGGAGAAACAGGCTTTTAGTAAATGCAGTTTTGGCAAAATACATTTACCACTGTGACGGCCATAAAGGTGGAGCCTCTGAATTAGATTACTCCGCCCTGTCTTTGGGAAAGTCAGATACGGCTTGTTAGGGGAGGAGAAGGGACACTTAAAAATGAACTCTCCTGTCACACAAAAAGAACTTTGGCTGGAGAGCAGAGAGTCTTACAGAGCTTTGTGGTTCCAGCTATAGAGAGAAGGGTAATTTACGTTCGATTAAGATTTATGGCCACTATGTTTAAATAAAATTGCCTTTTTTGCTCAGAGTAGCACAGTTAGTTCAGCAGACCTCACAACCACTCCAACAATAGAGCTTAAAATAATAGCAGAGATAGAAGACCTATAAAGAACGGCACTCTCTATTCTCAGAGCTAGACTTACTACGACCATCAGACTGTCAATTTCTGAACTGTAATGCATGCTGTTGTTAACGTAAAGCTATCTGTTACTCAGGAAGCCTGTAAGATTGCAGCTCTGATAACTGGATTCCTCATACAACAGTCAGTTCAGGAAAGATCCTGATACCTCACTTTGGCTTTCTGTATTTGTATATATCAGCTGCCTGGCTTTCCGTAATGTGACTTTCTCAGTATATTGAATTGTATCCAGTCTTCTATCTACAAAGCAATCCTTCAGCAATTACCTTTTATCTAAAGCACTACAGATCAAACACAGGTTAATGTAGCCTATTGTCCAGTGAGCGAGAAGGAATCACATAACGGATAATGATCAGTGCTCAGGAAATGCTCCCCACCTCGCCATGATCCAGAGTGTAATGTACAATTAATGTGCTTTAGAAATACTTTCTTCTCTGCTTGGCTGTATATATTTGTGGTTCTGGCAGCGCTAGATAAATATATACATACACTGTCATTTGTTTAAACTGGTTCAATGTTTACATATTCTCCCACTTATTGAGTCAATCAGCCAAGACATGTTTGGAGCCAATTTGGCTTCTTTACTTCAGAACCAGAGCTGCAAAGCTAATGATGCTAACAAACACTAGAATGCAATAGTCACCCAAAATATATTTTTGCTTCTGTAAAGAATGCATAACTAAAATATGTCACAATACACTCAAACTGAATCCAGGCCTAAATTAAAGCCTGACAGACTTGTCTTACAGCATGTCTTACTAATTGAACTCATCAGTGGGCAGCTTCTTCAGACAGCAGCAGGGCTGGTTGAAGACTGATCTTAGATCAGATTCCTCCCTTATGATAGTAAAGTAATTGTACATCTACAATTTCCAAGATGAGGGACACAACATTCAGCTACACAAGTGTTATAAATATGTATACATACACAAACTCCTGATTAAAATCTTAAGACCAGTTAAAAAATTTAAAGAATTTGCATTTTGCACTATTGGATCTTAAGAAGGTTCTAAGTAGAGCTTCACGGTGCTAAAAGAAGAAATCGGCGCAAGAGACAAAACGTTTTAAGCAGCCAATTTTTTGAAAACTGCATTTTCACTCAAACATGATTTTTTTCAGCTGATCAAGAGTTTAAGACTAGCCTTTAAAAGCCAAAATCTGCACAAAAATTTGGATTCCATGTCATTTTCTGTCAAGTATTTACACTCTCAAGACCTCCTGATGGCAAAAGCAAAAAGCTCACTGACTTTGAACGTGGTAGGATTGTTGAGCTACATAAGCAAGGCCTCTCACAACGTGCCATCACTGCTGAGGTTGGACACAGTAAGACAGTCATTTTGCATTTTTTTTAATGGTCCTGAGGGTTATGGAACAAAAAAGTCAAGTGGTAGAACTCCTTAAAACTTTTTGTCTCTTGTGCCATTTTCTTCTTTTAGCATTGTGAACCTTCTTAAAATCTAATAGTGCAAATTGCTAATTCTTGCAATTTTTTTAACTGGTCTTAAGATTTTGATCATATATATATATATATATATATATATATATATATATATATAGAGAGAGAGAGAGAGAGAGAGAGAGAGAGAGAGAGAGAGTTTTCTGCCAATTTTATCCCCTTCCCAATATAGTAGTAGTAGCCAATTAACCCATCCCATCCACTAGGGGGGCTCTCCCCATTACTTTGCACTGTCCCTGACTCTAGGAGGGTGAAGACAAGCACAAGCCTCCTTCATTGCGTTTGAGGCCACCGCCTCTTTTTGAACTACCGCTGATACATCGTCACTGGCGAGCTTTCGGAGGAAAGCACAGGATTCCCAGCTCCAAATGGACCAATCAGTAGACCATTGACAGTAGAGCCAGCGGACATTGCAATGTGAAAGTGATGGGGAGAGATCGCACCATCTACCTGCCCAGAGAGAGCACTGCCAATTTTTGCTCTTTTGGACCCCGGCTGTTGATGGCAAACAGCATGACCGGGATTCAAACTTGTGATCCTCTGGTCATAGTGTCAGCGTCTTAGCCCGCTGAGCCACTCGGGGCCCCTACAAGAGTTTATTTTAAAAGCCCACACTTTACCACTTTACTGCATTTTAAATCACGAGAATGCTCATTATGTCCCTTATTGTGCCCGTACAAATGCCAGGTCACATCACTGACCCCTATGATTTTTCAGTGGTGAAAATATTTTAGAATGATGACCATGTATCATTTATCATTATCTAATCAATGATCATTAGCATAGGAAATATGATCAGACTGCCTAGATATAAAAAACATAATGAGTGTAGATGTGCACCCCTCAATATACAAACAATGCAGAACATCTTTCACATGTGAATGACTAACATTGCTAAGAGGCTGCCCTTGTACAGTCCAAGATTCATGAAAAATCTGTGTTCATGACCACTTCTGTTGTAATCATGATTGTTTGCCTGCCATTCAAAGCTTTCCTGGCCACTGTTTCAATCTTCATTTTTTATACAGAACACAAAGCAGCCCGAAGATATGAAAGGCCTGGGTCACATGCTTGTGCACTGTTTTCATAAACACAGACTTATGAAATTAGCATCTATTCAGAGACGCTGTGTGCTTAGTGGTGATTGGCATCTTCTGAATTGAAAGTTACAGTGAAGGCTGTGGTAGGTCCTCACTTACATCAGACATGTTGGTGAACATTTTCTTATTTATTAGGAGAGATATGAGGGGTATGAAGGTGGGAACCATATAACAAACCTAATATTGATACTGGATGGATGCTGGTAGATTGGATAATAGAGGTAACCAATGCAGGATTGATGTACAGGATCGATGTATCCTACTGACACACCACCACCACATCAGTGTCACTACAGTGCTGAGAATGATCCATCACCCAAATAATAGCTGCTCTGTGAGGGTCCTGATCATTGAATAACAGGTGAAAGGAGGCTAACAAAGTATAAACAGAAACAGGGACTACAGTCTGTAATTGTAGAACTACAAAGTGCACCTGTATGCTCAGTGGAGCTGATAAAATAGACGAGTGTAAATACAATATATGTGTACCTAATGGAGTGGCGAGTGAGGGTATATGCCCTCAAATGGTTTGGCAGCTAGAGACTGCATTGCTGTCTGTGAGTGTAAAAAATACACAAAGAGTTGACCAAGCATTGCATCTTTTTATTCAACATATGATTGGTGACAAGGATGACTGGGTTTATATTACTCCCCCTCCCTTCTTTACTTTACCTAGCAAACTCCTGGCTCGAGTCTTTTTGAATGCATTTAATATCTTCCAGACTGGAGGATGTTGGCGAAGCATGCAAAACTACTTCGAACCCATTGCCTAAGGGCAAGACTAGAAAACTTCAAAGCATTCAAGCTGTGTAATACACATTTTATAGCAAAAAAAAAAAGATCCTGAGTTAGCTCATCACTTGATAGTTTTGAAGAATTGTGCATTGTCTGCTTGTATATGGTTTAGAAACATTCGAATGACAGAGGTAAAATTGCACTATAGTGCTCCATTCAGCTGCCAGAGCGTTTAATAGCTCTTGGACTGGAGGACTCTAGTGAAGCATGTACGACTGCTACACTACTAACCCATTGCTTTGGGGCAACGGGACAAAGCATGTGCACATGGAGAACCTGAAGCAGTGTACCATTAAGCTGTCTACTTTCAAGGCGCTTGTTTTTGCAGCATAAGATCCTGAGCCAGGTCTTCTGACAGCAGCATCACAAACCAGGTGAGTTTCTTCACCAGAATGTTGGGTTAGGCAGGTTATGTAAATTTGGGATCATATTGTGGAATTCAGTAATTAACCCAAGGTATACTTGAAAGTTCTGGAGACTTCTTTTACTTCTGGAAAAAAGACTTTTCCATCCATCCATCCATTATTCGACCCTGGTCAGGGTCGCGGTGAGTCCTGCTACCCTTCACCAGGCAGGGTATTACACTGTCTTAGCTAAGCCCAGCCAATCCATCACTGGGCAGGATAATTCAGACCCAATTCACCTGACCTGTGTTTTAGGACTGTGGGAGGAAACTGGAGACATTGGAGAAAGCCCACATAGACATGGGGAGAACATGGGAACTCCACCCAGATGGGAACTTGATCCCAAGACCTGAGAGCTGAGAGGCATGCATGGCAACTACCAAGCCACCCTTCCAAATTACCCCCTTTCTTCTATTCCATCAAAGGCTGTCAAATATTGCAAGACATCCTATGATGATTCTAACTCCAACTTCATGTAGCAGCAATAAATACAAGCACAGCAATGTTCCATTAACCTTGTAACTGCTCAGCCTGTGGTCAAACATATCAGCTTCATTTTTGGTTGATTCCTCTGTTGGTGGACACTGGGATGACAAGACTCAATGCGGCTATACTTTAAAGCTCTAACTTCATGCCAGATTACAGCTTTCATGTTGGCCTACCATGTTTCCCTTGACTTGTGTACCACTCTGGGATTCACTCGTGTGGATAGCAATGTAACAATCCGCACAGTGAACTCTTCAACAGCAATGGCCTGACTTGTTTGGCGGCTTTTGGTGCCTCCCAACATGTAATTTCATACCCCTTCTAGACATCTCAGTACTTTTTGAATTCAGGGACCAATTTGGCTCTCACTGGTGACATGTTAGCATCTGTGTTAAAGAATTTCTAGTTTAGCACCATCAGTGCTTCCCCATTGTTCTCCAACCTGGTGGTTTGAGCATCAGTATTGAGTAACTGGCCACCCAGTTCTGTATGTCTGCAGTGCACACTCCTGCACTCTTATTCAGGGCATCTTGCATAACTGCTTCAAATGATTGGAATCATTATATATGCTTCATATTATTGTCAATATCATTGAAGTAGCAATTAAACCGGATGACACTGTGAACAACTGCACAGGGATTCACTGTTCAGTCTACAGTTTGAAGCATCTACAGGTCAACAGTTCAAGGTACTCCTCATACCTTCTTAGACAGGGTCTCCTCAAGTTCTGTTAACTAAAACAATGAGAGATGAGCTCTGATGCTGGAACAACACCTGTATGGGAAGTGGACCCTGCAATGGGAAGATGCTATTGACTTGTCTTCTCATTTCCCCTATTAGGGTTGCCATGTATAGATAATGGCCTGCATTACTATCCATCCATTCCAATCATTCGTTCATCCATTCAAGGAGAAAAATAGCTGAGTGAAAAGTTCTCTTTTCAGATGAAAGAGTTTTGCATTTCATTTAGAAATCACGGTTCTAGAGTCTGCAGGAAGAGTGGAGAGCCCAAGGCATCTGAAGTCCAGTGTGATTGTTTGAGGTGCCATGTCTTCTGCTGGTGTTGGTCCACTGTGTTGTATCACGTTCAAAGTCAACACCGCATCTACCAGGAGATTTTAGAGCACTTCATGCTTCCATCTACTGACAAGCTTCATTTTCCAGCAACACCTGCCCAGTTCCAAAGCTACCAGGAAATGGTTTGTTGACCACCATGTCCTTGATTGGGCAATAAAACAAACAAAATGTCACTTTACATGTAGTGAATTCAATGTATGTCAGTTTAGCTTTTTGTATTATGACATTTTTTCTTTGCAATATTCAGATTTTTTTGTATGGCTGTATATGGACAACATTACTGTCAGCATCAGGTAAACTGAGTTGTGGAAAGTCTGAGTCAGATGCTCAGATGGCAAAACGCCACCCATATGTTGCTCTATTATAGTCATCCAGCATGCAGCTCACCAGCGTTGCTCAGCAGCATTCCTTATGCTGGGGTATGGGCTACAGCACATACACAAAAGGCTTTGACTGTAAACTCATTGGTCTCTGCCTTCACACATACAGGACTGACCATAAACATGATTTTAACAGTTATAAATATGACACAAAAAGTAGTGCATTTACAAACTAGGGAGTCTCGACATATTTAGTTAGTGAGAAGTCAAACAGCAGCAGGGAAAACGGTTCTTAAGCAGTAAAGTAGTTTGCCTGTAAGTGACCTGAATCATCTGCCTGAGGGAAGAGCCAGAAATAATTCATGTGCAGGGCGTGAGACGCTTGTGGTAATCCCAGAAGTACATTTGGTGGTGCGTTTAATATACAGCGAATCCACTGAGGAAAGAAAGTACCAATGATCTTTGAGGTATTTCTTACAATATACAGCTTTTTCCATGCTCTTCATATAGCAAAGGGTGGTAGCCCCGTTTGGACCATATGCTCAGCTCCTTGTGGACCAACACCATCACAGCAGTGTGACCCAGGACAACACCTTATGGAGTCCCCTAGGTCTTCACATGAGAATACCTGCCCAATGTACCACCAGTAGGACAGAGCTTTCTGTGTGAACTTACACTAATTTGAAACGATTGGGGGTAAACCGCAAAAGTGAATTAAAAATTAACATTAATTATCCCCAGATTATTAATTATTCTGGCCCACATCTGGCCCTCAAACCCTGTTTTAATTTGGAGCACTTGCGGACTGCTCCTGGTTGCAAGATGTGGGCCACATATACATCAGATTAGGGCCACATATCGACCAAATGTGAAGCACACACAACTGGGCCAAATCTGGACCAGAAGCTAGCCACGTATGGCTCATATATAGGTAACAATTCCATATCTCATGCCAGAAGTGGACCACATCTGTTTTAGAATGTGGGCCAAATGTGTATTTTCAATATAAGGGCCACTTTTGGCTCACATGCAGTTTCCCAGTGCCAAAAGTGGGCCAGCAGTGCCATTTCTCAGCCAGAAGAGGCCCACATCTGTATGCTGTTTGGGTTTATAGCTTGTGTTGATATGTAGCACCAACATCACTTTAAGCAGCCACACGGTGTTTTCCTTGGAGGTGTCCCATCCAAGTACTAACCAGACCCAGGCCTGCTTACATGTTATTTTGTATATGTTCTTTGTTAAACTGTTACCATGTTTTGCATGCTTTAAAACATACAACATTTTTCCACAGGCACCACAGACTCCCCTGGAGGCTCAGAATGAGGTCCACCCACCATAGTTTCACTAAATCCTGTGGGGAACATTTGGCTGAAGACAGTATTATTATTAAGTGTCGTCAAATTGATTATGACTGCTGGCGACCATATGGAATGTCTTTCTCCAGAACTTCCAGCCTTCTGTTTGGATATTGAGGCTCATTCATTATTCCTCTGATTGTATCCATCCTTCTTATTGCTAGCTGCCCTGTACATCTTTTTACCTGTCTTCTGTGAACTGCTTCTTCTCATAATGTGTCCAAAATAAAAGATCTTGAGTTTGGACCTCTAGTGAAAGTTGAGGTTTGATTTGGTTGAGCATCAGTATTGCTCTTTTCACATCCATAAAGAGAAGACCACAGTCTGGACAGTTCTAGTCTTTGAAGAGATGATTTGTTACATTTGAAGATCTTTTCTGGTCCTGTCCTGGATTTTGCTGCATTTCCAGACTGCTGGATCCATTGCTCCAAGTACACAGCAGCTGTCCACCACTTCTCAATGATAAAGTTAGTCGTCTTTCCTGTTATCTTGGCTGCTGTCTTCTTCACATTGAGTCCTGTCTTTAATAACATGGTAATAGATACAAGGTCACGTCATAGTCAGGGATTACATTTTAGGTCCCTTCAGTGTTGTTGGCTAAATATATATCTTCCTCTTGGTACTTTGCAAGTTTATTGGTATGCATCTACGCAGCTATGCAAATAAGAAGAGTTAAACCTGGCTGCATGTGTTGACGGTTAAGCCTTGGGAGATTATCTTACATTCAAGCTGAGTTGCTGTATGAGCTTGTCATGAGATTAAGCATGAACAAAAGCGGAGAGGAAATGTTCCAACAGAAATTCAGCCATAGGGCGGAGAGAGAGAGAGAGAGAGAGAGAGAGAGAGAGAGAATTACACTAAATGGTGTAGGAGATGGTGACGGAAGCGCTTGTAAGTGAACATGTGAGAAGAAAAGTGAGAGACGGATGGGTGCCTTCGAGCATCACTTGTTGCTAAGTGATGACGAGTCCTCACCAGCTCCATAAGGCTACAGAGTGCACTTTTGTTTTCCTGCAGTGTCGTCAGCGCCGACACAAAAGCCAATTAGGAGTCAGCTTAATGTTCCAGTCTGTGTTAGCAAGGCCTGAGAGAAAAAACAGCAGGTTAAAAAACACAAAATGCCATTTTGCCTTTTACATTTTGCACTTTCCCTGTTTCACAAATGTACAGTCATATCTCTATATACACCCCCACCGTGAGCTTTTAATGGAGACAAAATAGCTGCCTTGCATAAAAGCCTAAGATGCTCTTTTACTCAGTTTAGCTGCAGTGTACTTCTGAAGGAGAGCACTTGCTGACATTTTGATGAATTACAAATTACAAATGGAAGACGAACATGTTCCTTTCAGGCTCCGGCTAACTCTACAAGACAATTATTCAGCTAAAGCATGTCTACAATTACATAGAGACCATAATGCATTTGTCTTGTACTAGTGCATCTCCAGAAATGTGAAAATTGAGAAAAAGCTCATTGTTGTTCATAATTTTATTCAAAAAGATAAAACGTCACATTCACGTGTAAAGTGACGTTTCAGACCTTCTCTCGTTTTATTATTGATCAGTTTGGCTTATAACTCAAGAAAAATCAGAAATCCAGAATCTCAAATTATTAGAATATTTCATTTCACAAAAAGAAGAAAAAAAAAAGAACATTTCATTTACAGTAAATTGCTTTTCAAACAGTATCAAGATAAAACAAAAATTCTTGAACTACAGTGGTAACCCTACTTATGAGTTTAATCCGAGACGAGACGACGACAGTGCTCGTGTAGGCTGGTGGCTAAGGAGGACAGGAGGACGGGTGTACGTGTATGGCATGGTTACACTTATCATATGAAAAGTAAAAGTAAAATGTATCTAACTTTCTTGTTCACTACCTTTTGCTACATTAGTGTCGCTTTCACTAGCACTTTCACTTTCACTGGACAGAGGTCAAAGGTAATGACTGACCTCTTCTTCTACGCTAGCATCTGGGAGATGCTACGACCGCAGCGCCCCTAGCGGTTGGCATACTTGAACTAATTTACGCTACTCGTTACTTGGAATTTTACTCGTTACCTGGAACAAAAATATTCTGAGAATGTTAGTAGGGATGCTCGTAAGTAGGGTTACCACTGTATGTCACTTTATGTAACGTTGTGGGGAAGGAGGAGTGCAGACAGGACTGGACGCCTTTATACAGGCAGTGATTGGACACAAACAAGGCAGCAGAGATGTGGAATAATCACAACAGCTGCGAACACTAAAGTAATAGCCTCTTTGAGAAGACTTTACATTAGACCATTGCTGTATTTAGCCACGAGAGCATTAGTGAGGTCAGGTACTGATGATAATTTATGAGACTTGGCTCACAGAAAGTGCTCTACTCAAGGTTATTGGACGAGGTTGAGGTCAGGACTCTTTGCAGGACTTCTTCTACTCCAAGCACCAAACCACGGGCCTCAGTTTGAGCACAGGAGCATTATCATGCTGACACAGAAAAGGACCTTCTCAAAACTCTTTCCATAAAGTTGGAAGCATACAATTGTCTAGAATCTCACTGTAGCTGTTTGGCTACTCAATAGTCCTGTTGTGTGAGCTGCATAGCTTAAGTGTTTCTAGGAGCAACTGCGGTGCTCCTACACATTTCCATTTAGCAGTCACAGGGCAGACACTCAAATATGATGTTATATTGAAAAAGCTGTAAGTATTATGTGGCAGTGTGCTTGATTTTATACGGGCTGAAATAACCAAATTCAAAGTTAGAAGGCATGTCCGGATACTTTTGGCCATATTATGTAAATGCCGGATCCGTAATATGAAAACATTCAATTTTCCTCTTTTTTAAAAAATAATTGGTGTAGTAATCAAAGTTCAAAACGTACAATTGACCTCAATTCCATGCAGGTTAACTGCAAAAGCACATTTTTGTGAAGAAAATCACAAACCTGCCCATTCTCTCTACATTCACATTAAAGTGTTTCAGCCTAGACTCCTTTCTTATTATTTTTTCATTTTTTTTACCTGATTTTCTCCCCAATGTCTTTGGTAGTCAATCGACCCGCCCATTTGTTGACTCTCCCCATCACTTGTAATGTTCCAGACTCTAGGAGGGTGCAGACTAACACAGGCCTCCTCCGATGCATGTGAAGTCAAGCTCCGCCTCTCTTCCAACTGCTGCCGATACATCGCCGCTGGGCAGCCAACTCGCTCGGAGGAAAGCGCAGGATCCCCAGTTCTGATGGATTGGCTGGCAGACGCCTGAGCCAGCTGACATTACTTAGCCGTTATATTATGTTTGGGGTCAATTTGACCCGATCCAATGTTTAACGTCTTTAAATACACGTATAACATGACTTTTTTTGCTTTATATTTAATGTATTTTACTAATTGCATGCTGATAAAATTAACATGATGATATGTTTTGTTTAGTGTTCTGTACACATGTTGTATACATCAGTGTTCTTTGGAGTCACTTTGACCCCAGGCTGTTTTAGCTGTATAACATATAATATCAACATTTTAGAGAGAAGAATGTGTCTGAGACAAGGGAGACTGTGTCTGAGACAGAGGAGAAAGTGGCTGAGACAGAGGAGAATGTGTCCGAGACAGAGGAGAATGTGTCCGAGACAGAGGAGAAAGTGTCTGAGACAGAGGAGAAAGTGTCTGAGACAGAGGAGAAAGTGTCTGAGGCAGAGTAGAATGTGTCAGACAGAGGAAAATAGGTCTGAGACAGAGTAGAGTGTGTCTGAGACAGAGGAGAATGTGTTTGAGACAGGGGAGACTGTGTCTGAGACAGAGGAAAATGTGTTTGAGACAGGGGAGACTGTGTCTGAGACAGAGGAAAATGTGTTTGAGACAAGAGAGACTGTGTCTGAGACAGAGGAAAATGTGTTTGAGACAGGGGAGAATATGTCTGAGTCAGAGGAGACTTTGTCTGAGTCAGAGGAGAATGTCGCTGAGACAGAGGAGAATGTCTCTGAGACAGAGGAGAATGTGTCTGAGACAGAGGAAAATGTGTTTGAGACAGGGGAGACTTTGTCTGAGTCAGAGGAGACTTTGAGTCAGAGGAGAATGTCGCTGAGACAGGAGAATGTGTCTGAGACAGAGGAGAATGTCTCTGAGACAGAGGAGAATGTCTCTGAGACAGAGGAGAATGTGTCTGAGACAGAGGAAAATGTGTTTGAGACAGGGGAGACTTTGTCTGAGTCAGAGGAGACTTTGAGTCAGAGGAGAATGTCGCTGAGACAGGAGAATGTGTCTGAGACAGAGGAGAATGTCTCTGAGACAGAGGAGAATGTGTCTGAGACAGAGGAGACTGTGTCTGAGACAGAGGAAAATGTGTTTGAGACAAAGGAGACTGTCTCTGTGACAGAGGAAAATGTGTTTGAGACAAGAGAGACTGTGTCTGAGACAGAGGAAAATGTGTTTGAGACAGGGGAGAATATGTCTGAGTCAGAGGAGACTTTGTCTGAGTCAGAGGAGAATGTCGCTGAGACAGGAGAATGTGTCTGAGACAGAGGAGAATGTCTCTGAGACAGAGGAGAATGTGTCTGACACAGAGGAGACTGTGTCTGAGACAGAGGAAAATGTGTTTGAGACAGGGGAGAATGTGTCTGAGACAGAGGAGAATGTGTCTGAGACAGGAGAATGTGTCTGAGACAGGAGAATGTGTCTGAGACAGAGGAAAATAGGTCTGAGTCAGAGGAGACTGTGTCTGAGACAGAGGAAAATGTGTTTGAGACAGGGGAGAATATGTCTGAGTCAGAGGAGACTTTGTCTGAGTCAGAGGAGAATGTCGCTGAGACAGGAGAATGAGACAGAGTCTGTGTCAGAGAAGACAGAGTCTCTGTAAGAGGAGACAGAGTCGCTGTAAGAGGACAGAGTCGCTGTAAGAGGAGACAGAGTCTGTTTCAGAGGGGA
>BRDA01049166.1:529-24686 GCA_036984385.1 Crenuchus spilurus | reverse complement strand
CCCATGTGAATAAACTGACGTCTATCTGTTAAATAGGAGGTGAACCAAGAAAGAACTGAACCTGAGAAACCAAGAACACCAAGTCATGATATCAGAGTGGCATTGTTAACAGTATCAAAGGCAGCAGTGAGATCGAGGAGTAAAAGAAGAGAAGCATAGCCATTATCAGAAGAAAGGAGGAGGTCAATCAGCTAAGACATGTTTGGAGTTATTGCATCATTACATTAATGTCACTTCAAGCCATTTGGTTCTGTTTGCTCCCAGCTGAAACTAAAGACTAGTAGGTACTTCCACAAGAACTGATATTTGTGTGAAGTTGTAGAAGAAAAAGAACTTGACAGTGGCGACGTCCTTGAAGAGCATGTAGTGTTCTGCTGAAGAACCAAAGCATTGGTTATGTGTTGTGCAGAGTTTAAAGAGAACGAGGATAGCAGCAGCAGGATGGAGAGGCTCTATGTCAAACTTGAGAAACTTATTACTTTTGTTTTTTCTGAAAGAGGACTGGTTCGCTGGTTCTAAGAATCCTGAGTACAACCAAACATTCATTAACAAGAGCCCAAAAGAGTTGCTCAGCGGACTAAGATACTGACACTATGATCAGTTTGAATCTCAGTAACGCTGTTTGCCAGGAAAATTGGCAGTGCTCTCTCTGGTGATAGATGGCGCTCTTTCCCCATCACTACTACCATACAATGTCTGCTGGCTCAGGTGTCTGTTAGCTGATGTAACAGAGCTGGGGATCCTGTGAGTGTGTTGGCTGCCCAGCGATGATGTATTAGCAACAGTTGGAAAAGAGGCGGAGCCTGACTTCACATGCATCAGAGGAGGCCTGTGCTAGTCTTCACCCTCCTACAATCATTACAAGTGATTGGGAGAGTCCTATCAAATGGGAGTGTCTACCACTACATTGGGGGAAATTATAGCATCAAAACAGCCTCAGCTTAAGCGTAAACGTAAAACAGGCATTGTAAACGTAAGTTTTAAGTATCGTAAACATAAATGTAAATCTGTAAAATTGTAAATTAAAAACAATAAATGTATTTTTTATCCTTTTTTGACGGGGTTGGGGCTCAACGCACATTGGCTAGAGGGACAGGATATTATGACATCACGTCAGCCAAAAACAAACCCCACAAAACAGTAGAAGAGGCCTAAGAAGAATTATTCAGGTAATTTACAAAAAGATGCTAATTAAATGTGATCTCTCCGTCTTCAAAAAGGTGTAAATAATAAAATATACCTCCTCCAATGAGCAATTGTCTCGCATTGCAGTGGCTTCTTCTACCGTTTTGTGGGGTTTGTTATTGGCTGAAGTGATGTCATAATATCTTGTTCCTCTAGCCAATGAGCATTGAGTCCACCTCAACCCAACCCCCCCATCAAAAAAGGGTGAGAAATAAATTTATTGTAACCGTAATTTGTGAATTATAAACATAACTTCTGAAGTGAAAAATAAAAATGAGAAGCGAAAATGTGAGTATTACATTTACAACCAGTATTTTTCATTTTTTCATAATTTACGATTTTACAGTTTCATTTACAGATTTACGTTTACGATACTTAAAACTTAGGTTTACAACACCTCTTTTACGTTCACGCTTAAGCTGAGCCTGTTTTGATGCCACAGAAAATTGGGTCAAAATTAAAAGAAAGGGGCCTAACATTTTGAGAAGCCTCGCACAAGTTCAGGGAACATTAGCCTGGAGGCTAAGAACACTTTAATAATCTTTATTTTCAAGAGTGCATAAGGTCACGATCCTGCTTTTCTGAGATAAAACTCCCCCCATACGTTTCTCCTCTGTCGAAAGTCCAGCTGAGGTGCTTTTCCTGGAAACAGAAGCAACCATCATCCATTAAAATGCAGTGAGTGCTCAGGCTAAAGGTGAGCATTATGTTCTTGCTGAGATTGGGGGTACAGTTGAAGGTACTGTCGACATTACTCACTGCTGTAATCCTACAGGTTCCTGAAATCCCATTTCACAAAAACATACTCTGCCTCCATGTCTCTCGGCCTCTCTCTCTCTAATCCGCGCTGATCTGATAGCGTTCCCGCTGCACTCGCTCTTCACTAAACCATTTTCACAGAGTGGGCCCATTTTTCCTGCCAGAGATAGGACCACCACAAAAATAATATGATTTCACAAGTCCGAGCGTCATTACCATCTTCATGCTGCTCTTCATCTTTCAGGATGATGGGGTTTATGTCTCTCCGTCTGTGAGCCACTCTCGTGGTCAACAAGCTCTGGAAAGACGATATTAACCTGTGATGGGCTCATTCACACCAAAAAGCTCCTTGTTACTCTCATAAGAAGACACAAGAAGAAATGACTGATAAGCTACAGTTCAGAAGAACCTGGTTAAACTCAAAGCGAGTGCCGGACCTTCGGTGCCCAATACTCATTTAAAGAGCATGTGTCTATTTTTTAAGATTGCTTTTAAAGTCGGACTAAACGAAATGTAAAATTCAACCTCAAAGAACGTAAAGTATTAAAGTAGCATTCAGTCATTTTTACATATTTTACATGATTTCTGTAAAGTGTAAGACAAGAAGAATCAAATTCAAAAGTCTTTCGATGCTCCCTAGAGGGGGTCCTTCAACAGAGGGTGGCCATGTTTAAAATGCATTTAGTACAGAACCTCGGTTACCTCTGATCCAGACCAGTATTAACTACAATTTATACTTCTGTATCAAACCTTTGACGTAGCCAGGGCCGGCGCTCCGCATACACGAATACACACTGTGTGTGGGGCCTCATTTGTGGATGGGGGCACCACCTAAAAGTTCACTGTGCACCCCTTCCTCCTCCGGGTCTGAGAATATGTTTTGAGCAAAAATCCTTTAAACATACACGCCTCTGCTCGCCGAACAATGGCCCCGCCCGTGATGGAGGCAGAGACTTGCATGCTGGAGGATGGGGCAGGATGGGGGGCACACAAAACATTTGTGCTTAGGGCACGCGGATGCCTAGCACTGGTACTGGTGGTAGCCTACGTGTACCTTATGCGTAGTTGTGGACCCTACACCATAGGCGAACCTTGATGCGCACCTCTCCAAAAATGTAACTATGCGTCGCGTCAAGGCAGACCGCAGCAGCTGTGATTGGTCTATGATTCCTTGTAGTAAGAGGAAGTCAACACAGCACACCAAGGAACTCAACCAGTAGCATAGAAAACCAATCGCCACCTAGTGTTTTTTCGGTGTAACTGCAGCGCGAGACATAAGAACGCAGAAGTATAAATGCAAGCTACAATGTAGACGACATGCACAGGCTACGCTTTGACTCGACGCAAAAGTATAAATTGACCTTTATGGCTCTGTCGTAACCTCAGGAGTGATCAAATCATGTATCTGGTTCTAGACATCACAACATAAAACTGCTGTCATTGCATTCAACTTCTGCCCAAAGTTCTGTCTTGATAGTTTATGCTAGTTTTAGTCTGATGTTGCTAGACCAAGTGAAAAAGTTTAGAAACCAGTCTCGAGACCAGAAGGTCATTGGTTTGATCCTGATGTGACGGGATGTCTCTGAAGTGCCTTTGAAGTACACTAACCCAGCTAGTGGATAGGGCTGCCCACCACTCTGGGCACAGTGGTCACTAGCACTTACTGTGTGTTTGCTAGAACCTTCAGCTGTTGATTGTTCCTTTAACCTTGTGATCAAATCATACATCTGGTTCTAGACATGACAGCGATCAACAAGTGCATCTAACCCTCAGCTGTTCCTTATGCCACCATCTTTTTTTGTGTTTCACTTCACTGTCCAGCCTGAAAAACACCACCGACACACTCAAGCCAGCCAATAGAGGATGTAAATGTAATTAAGATGTCTAGATGTAATTAACGTAATTAAGATGACAGGATGTCTGTTTTTGTAATTAAGTGTAATCTGTTTGTGTACTTAAGCGTAATTATGTAATTTATTTTGAATAGTAGAGCAGAACTATTCCAGCAAAAAGTCAAAAACTCCCCGACTTCTGATCCTGCATCCCATCATCAGTGGACAGTGTGATTAACACATTTCTTTGCTGAACAGCCTCCAATTTCTCCACATCTTCCAATTACTGTTAAGCCTCAAACTGCATTCCCTCCAATTATCGGACATCTGCCAATTAACGTAATGTCTATCCACCAATTACGGCGCATCATCCAGTGTGCTCTTCTTCACCTATTACTGCTTCACCCAACTGGTGTACATCCTCCAATTACAGCGCTGTTGAGAACGAGGCCTGTGGAGGAGGCGGCTGTACATTTTTACCTTCACA
Source organism: Crenuchus spilurus (assembly GCA_036984385.1). Classification (NCBI taxonomy): domain Eukaryota; kingdom Metazoa; phylum Chordata; class Actinopteri; order Characiformes; family Crenuchidae; genus Crenuchus; species Crenuchus spilurus. The sequence goes on along the minus strand of BRDA01049166.1, from coordinate 20,423 downwards.
CCACGCAGCAGAACTGCAGAGTTCTGATCCTGGTCCATGTACAGTATGCTGAATACTGGCCATTAGCTCATCATAGATAAGCTTGTTTTGCTTGTAATCAACATAGAACACTGAACAGTGTTGGCACCTAAAATACTGTAGGCAGCACCTCGTCCGGGGCAGCTAATATACAAACAGCATAACAGATTTATCATCATTAGACACTTGTTTTCATAAAGTATTATTTTTTTATATATAAAATGTTTTGCTATTTTATCTCAATGACTTGTTGATCTTGATGACCTTGTTCAGTAGTAAGTCACACTAAAGGACAATGAAACGGACCATTTTCAGTCAGAAAAAAGTGAAATATGTACAATTCTGAGCTAAAATCTGATCATGTGATCATATCTTGGGCTTCACAGGAGGCATCATTAATGAATGGGGTCCTCCAACTAAAGCTCTCCATGGAATTGCCAGATTTAAAGTCAGTATATGGGGTCACACCAGTGAACAAAGTGTACTTACGTTCTTCCAGCATATAGATGGTATAAATGAAGTTCTAAACCACATCTGCTGGTCTGTCAGGCCTGGATTAAGATCTGGATGAGGTTTGAGAGAAGTGTTGACGTGAACATTTGATGGTAAAAATGAAGATCAGATGAAGCTGATATATAACTACTTACAACAAAAAGCAGCTGTGAGGTTCCTTCTTTGTCCACTTGGGGCAGTGTTGGCTACTGCTGCATTGTGTGGCTTCTTTGTGGGGCATCTTGCCCCTCCTTAATTTTTCTATCAAATTTAAAAGATAGCTCAGAGGAAAGTGCAGGGTTCCCAGCTCTGAATGGACCAATCAGTAGATGCCTGAGCCAGCGGATATTGTAATGTGAGAGTGATGGGGAGAGAGAGTGCCATCTACCCACCCAGAGAGAGCACTCCCAATTGCTCACTTGGGCCCCGGCTCTTGATGGTAAACAGTATGACCGGGATTCAAACTTGCGATCCTCTGTTCATAGTGTCAGTGTCTTAGCCTGCTGAGCCACTCGAGGCCCGATATCTGCATTTTTGCTTGGCTTATCAGCATCACACTAACACAGAGTGTAGAGACTTTTGAACAGAAGTTGTCGTCAATGATCATCACCTTGTTTTTATGCTGTGATGTCGATGCTGTGACTCCTGAGGGTTATGTTTCATGTAGACTTGCCTTTTAATTGATTATGCATTTTTTTGAGAAGACAAAAGAGTCGTTTAACTGATTTAAATGTGGATTCTGCGGTCGAACTTTGTATGAATTGGCTTGATTCTCTCCACAGTAACTTGGGACTTGCTTGAGAGCTGAAGGTTAAGACTTGAGCGACTTCCTTCCATGTCTGTCTGGTGTAAATATGGTTTTCGAGTCAACCTCTCCTCGAGTAAATCAGCAGTGCAGTGGCTGAGGTCTATAAGCCTGGTATCATCCTATCAGTCTATGGAAAATTACCCCACACATCACATTTATATGCCACAGCTGTCACTGGATGTGTCACCGGCACATTTAGATGTCATTTGTCACTAACGTGCCTGTCTAAACTCGTACGTCAGTAGCTGGGTATAATTTGAAGAATATGCTGCCTGCAAATACAGACAGCATTAATATCCTGCTTCACAACAATGTACCAACCGGTTTAACTAAAACTAGTTTTACTTCATTTTTTTGTATATGTGTTCCACAGCTTAAAATAATACACCTCTTTACTTCATTTTAATAAAAGTGTGATTACAGCAGGAAATACAGTATATGTCCAAAAGTCTAATGAATGCACTTAGGTTGACACACATGCACAGCTTGTCTAGTCCCTGTACAGAAGTACTGCCAATGGAATAGGACATGAACGCATTGGCATCGTGTCTAATGCCAGGTGGGCTAGAGGGGTATCAAGCACCCCAGGACTGAGCTGTGGTCTCTGCTCCATCCAGTACTTCTGGGATGAGATGGGGATGAGGTGATGTTGTGAATGTAATCAAGTCCTCACAGCAAGTCTTCCCACAGTAGCCAGCTGCTCCAACAAAATCAGGATAAACTCTTATTTATACATTATATTTGGGAAGAAATAATGAATGAGCAGGTGTCCCAATATGTTTGTATCTATAGTACATCTCAGTGGGTGGAAATGCTAACATGGCTGGGCATTACCAAATAAATTCAGTGGTACTCTCTCTAAATCATTATCCTGATGGACTGTTTCTCCAGACTGTACATAAATTTTAAAAAAGACTTTAAAAAGAGTCTAATTTTTAAATATATATAGCTTGAATGAAACCATATTTTAGATATCTGTGAGAGGAGCTTAAATAAGCAGAGACATATTTTTCAGAGCGAGTCAGACAGCTGCACATTTTTTCCCACCAAATGATGCGATCTGTCAATCATATGATAATGACATGGCAATTCTTAAGCTTTAGAAATAAAACCACATATAATGTCTAAAAACTGTAATGAGCAGTGTGTAGCCAACACCTCTGTTTATTCAGTTCTGAGCTCAAAAGTCTTGGCTAGAAATGTTTAGAGTGTTTTCACAATATATCAGCACATCTGAAAACAGGTTTTTGGAAAGTCTAAGTTTAGAGCAGATTTAATCAGAATATAGATTTATGACACTCTTACTGTGTTGACACTATTGTTGCTGAGTTTGTGCTGAACTAAAGCCCGTGTAACACTTTGGGAATAAATAATGTTAGATGGGTGTAATTTGTAAAAAAGTGAAGGCATGTCAGACTACATCAGAGTGTCTGAAATACCCTCAGACTGCAGAGGGGTTAATAAAAGTACAAGCGAATGAACAAATCACAGATTTCGGTTTTGGTTGGGTTTTAAGAAAGTTTTTAGAACTTTTCGTGAAAATGAGGTTTTGTACTTCACAGGTGTCCCGTTACAAAGAACTGAGACATCTGCCAGCCAATCAGAATCACTTTTAAGGTGGAAAATAAAGGATGTAAGAAACCTGAGAGTCTCCACTGCGCTGTATTGTTGTATTATGCCATCAGAGCCGGAGTGAATAAAGACCATCACTGTGCAGTATAAAGTAGCAGCCACCCATCGTTTGACTCAATGCTCTATTATTTTTCTTTCCCATTTCACATCATACAGTACAAAGCCTGTTAATCCGGATGATTTAGAGACTGATGGAGCTCGCACAATGAGGAAGGCATTTTGGAGAAGCAAACTGAAGCGATGGACCGCTGGCATTTCCCCGCTCGAGCTCAGCAAAGCTGATTACACTTCTGCAGATAAGCTTGTTTGTATCGAATATTTAAAAACGACGGCGTTCGTCACACTCCACAGTGACAAGCGCTCGGCCAAACGGCAGATCCACTCCAATCACACTCTCGCAATGTTTAAGCATGACAGACACACTCACCGTGGATTAGCTACTTCATTTTTAGCTCCTTCTGGAGGCACTGGATCTGTCATAGGGTGTTCACACAGCTGCAAGGTCTTTAGAATGAACAAGTATAACATGGTATCAGCCAATGTAGTGTTTTCATTACGCTCAGATTAATTGTTAGAGACACATGACACTCTGGCTCGTTTCTACAGCATCTCCTTAGGTCAGATTTTGTACACAAAGTACACAAAGATACAAACATTACTGCAGGTCCAACACAACAGCAGTGCAGGTAATACAGTATAAAAAATACTTATAGAGGGACTAGATTTGTTTTTCAAATCAGATCAGCTGAGATGACTGTTCACACTGTTATTAGTAAGAGATCAGATCCGATTTATCTGTCAACACATCTCAAGTCTGTTTGGGTTTGTGTGGTAACAGTGTAGGCGTCAGTAACTACAGCCACACTGGTGAGGTGGCTCCAGTGTTGCCAGATCTGCAGTTTTCCCACACAATTGTGGTATTTATTTTAATGCAGTCATGGATAAACATGGGTGTTGGTTTATAGACTAGTTTAAAATGTTCCAAAATCTCTTATAGTAACAGAAAATTAGAAGTGTTAAGAGTTGCCTTCAATAGACTTTCTAATATTAGAAGGAACAAGTGGAGGGATCTGAAACTATCGATTAGAGTAAGACTAAAATAAGAGTTATAAACAGCAATTATAACTTCTCAAATTCAAACATCTGTGATTAGAATCTTTAGATTTTGGGCTAGTTTTAAGTTTGTGAATGGCGACTACGTGTCAGACAGTGGGCTGAAGAATTTTTCAGGATCTGGCAACCTGGGACTCCATGGTAGTGTCCTTTGTGGCACTTCTTGGATCCATCACTCTGGATTTGACGTGTCATTCTTTGTCACGTTGAAAGACACTTCAAAATCCGATTTGAGCGTCCAGATCGTCCGGACTGAGACTGTACACATCTGATTATAATCACATTTCAAACAACTTCCAAATGCGGCGTGGAATGGATTTGAAAAATCTGATTTCATGTGATTTCTAATTACGTCTACCAAAAATCAATCTGGATACAATGTAAATAGGCCAGATTTGGGCTGTCTGCCTGAACATAGCATTTCTTGTATATCACTTAACGATATTTCCATTTTTATCATCACATCTTCAGCCTAGGATAATATTTTACATCATTAAAATGAACTTCTTTGAGCGTGTTCGAGAATTAACGCAGAGAAAAACATTTCAAATCCATCCAAAACAGCCCAAGACCTCATCAAGTGGAATATTGTTTCTGGTCATGAACAGCTAACAGGGTCACTTTGGCATCAGCAGTGAATCAGCGAGGTCTAATCATCCAGCTGAGGATGCGAGTGGTCAAGGAGAACAGAAAATGAACGGACCTGTCCGGCATGTCCTCAAAGTGCACGGTCAGCAAAATGTGCCGCAGGAACATCGTCCTTTACAACCACAAAGACAGTATATCACTGTTTAAGCCAAAGTGTTCACACTGCCCGAGGATGAGCTATTTTCAGAATGACACAGTGCAGCATCTGACATGACCTGAATGTAGCTTTTAGTCAAAAGAAAAACGTAAATTTGTATGAACACAGCAATCCCTTCATAATACCAGACAAAAGTGAATAACTGAGGTCACGTGCTGATGATATTTCAAATTAACACCCCTGCACTGTAGTTCTGTCATCAGGCGTCATTAATTCATTCACAAATCTGACCAATCACAGCCCTCCACCTGCATATATAAAGAACTAACCTCCCTTCACGCTCACGATGCTCCACTCCTTCCTCCCCATCACCACCAGTGCGGTCCAGTCCGGGGGTTGGCAGGAGTACTCGGCAGGATCTGTTACGTCCTGATGCTCTGAGACCCAGACTATCAAATAATTGTTCAAATGTGATTATGTAATCAAATCATAAGACCAGATCTCTAATTATCAGGCAACGTAATTGTCTGATTATCTAGGGTGACCAGACGTCCTCTTTTACCCGGACGTGTCCTCTTTTTGAGACTTAAAAATCATGTCCGGGCGGAAATTCACAAACATCCAGGATTTAGTTTTACTCGAGAAGCGTTTCGTTCACAAACTAGTCTCGGCCTCCCCCTGTTCCGTTTGGTTCGCTTGAGTGAGATGTTAGCTGTATTAAATGGAGATCCAGCTGAAATCCAAGCCGGTTTCCCTTTAGGCTGCCACAAGCTCATGATTGGCTTTGCTGTTTCTTGCTAACATGTGATTGGCCGTCGCTGCTGTCAGTCCGTTTTCACCTGTAAGTTGTTTACATGTTGAGCGTTTGTTCTGCCTGTGTCACGTCAGCTAGACGTATTTTAATATCAGCGGTTTCATATTAAAATTCATTAATATTTACATTTGAGTGTGTGTCTGTGTAATAGTGTAACTATTATCAAAATAATTCAGAATTTCTGCTTATTTTTACTCAAAAATTAGGTTTAATTCTGTGTAAATGAGATCTATTGACCATACAGTCCAAACATAAGTGTAACACTGGTGATAATGAGCTGAAGTGAAGTTGACTAAATAGGATTGGGTGATAATTTTATGCTACATGCTTTTAACAGTTTATTATTTCTAAATAATATGTAATAATGTATTAATATTTTATTAATGATTAATATAATTTTTATAATTTTATTATTTATAATAATGTTTAATAGTTATTATTAGTATATTATTAATAGTAACTAGTAATTATTAAAGTATAAATCATAATTTGTCAATAATTAATAATAAAATTTGTGTTCAAGCACCAAAAAAATGTATTTGAACATGTAATACATCATACATTAATTTTATCTCCATGTTTACCATCATATGTTATCATAACCTGTGATACTTGAGTATGTTTGTGTTTTTATCAAACATTACAAAAAAATCTAAAAAAAAACAAACTTTAAAAAATGTTTTTAGCCCAATACATACAAAGTTAAGGCATGTTTTTGAGTGATGATGATTAAAGAATGTCATTCCCAGTTGTGTAAATGTTTACAGGTGGCACTTTGAGGCCATTTGGACCGTTAACAATCAGTGATGTACAGCACAGTTTTATCAGCTCTGCAGGATGTAATTTATTGTCTATATGCAGTTGATTGGGTGCTGATTTATTTTTACCGTCCATCTAGCGAGAACAGAACGTGTGCTGTATCCTTTTAATTACATCTGTTTAATCTGCCTATGTGAGAGATCCTGGCAGCCAAAGACAACACTCACCCAGCACAGCGCCATTAGAAAAGGCCGATTTATAGCACAGAGCTCGGCCCCATTAAAAAAGTGGGGGAAAATACAAGGGAAATCCGTGAGCAAGATTTCAGTTCCCTGCTTGATAGCTAAAGCCTCAGTGGAGCGCTCCAGTATGAAACAATCACTGCGAGATAATTAATCCAGGGGGAATGACTCGTTACAGCAAGTACAACTTAAACTAAACGAGATTTTTACAGAATCTTCCAGACTTTGACTCTGGTTTTCAATATTCAGTACTCAATTCACTACAGATGGGTGTCGTTTTCAATGTGATGACACACAGCTTTAGTTTAAAAAGGCTAACAAACACTCAATAGTCACCTAAACAGCTCAGTTATTTCTGAGAGAAACTTTAGGTGAGTAAGTCCTAGTGTTTGTTACCAACATTATCCTCTTAACTCCAGAGGTGAGAATGAGGAGTCTAAAGAACCTGAGAGTGAGAATATGGAGTCTGAGTATACTGGAGGTGAGTATGGGTAAACTGTGGTTGCTGGAGGTGAGAATGTGGAATCTGAGGATGCTCAGTGTGAGAATGAGGAGTCTGGGGATGCTGGGAGTGAGAATGAGGAGTCTGGGGATGCTGGGAGTGAGAATGGATGTTGAGGTGAGAATGGGGATTCTGGGGATGCAGGTGGTGAGAATATGGAGTCAGTGGATACTGGGGGTGAGAATGTTTAATCTGAGGATGCTGTGGGTGAGAATTAGGAGTTTTGTGATGCTCAGAGTGAGAAGGTTTAGTCTGAGGATACTGGGGTTGAAAATGTGAAGTCTGGGCATGCTGGGGTAACAATCTGGGGGTCTGGAGTGAAAAATATTAAGTCTGATGATGCTGTGGGAGTGAATGTGGAATTTGAGGATGCTGGGTGTGAGAATGTAGAGTTTTGGGATGCTTGTGGTGAAAACGTGGAGTGTGGGATGCTGAGGGTGAGACAGCAGAGTCTGGGGATGCTGGGGGTGAGAAAGTGGAGTATGGGGATGCTGGGGGTAATATTGGAGTGTGGGGATGCTGGAGGTGAGAAATTGGAATCTGAGGATGCTGGAGGTGAGAAATTGGTATCTGGGGATGCTGGGGGTGAGAAAGTGGAGTGTGAGGAAGCTGGGGGTAATATTGGGGAGTCTGGATATGCTGACGGTGAAAATATGGAGTGTGGAGATGCTAGGGGTGTGAATGTGGATTTTGAGGATGCTGGGTGTGAAAATGTTGAGTTTTGGGATGCTTGTGGAGAAAATGTGAAGTGTTGGGATGCAGTGGGAGTGATTGTGGAGTCTGAGGATGCTAGGGGTAATATTGGGGAGTCTGGACATGCTGAGGGTAAAAATATGGAGTGTGGAGATGCTGGGGATGTGATTGTGGAGTCTGTGGATGTTGGGGTTTAGAATGGCGAGTCTATAGATGCTCAGGATGAGAATGTGGAGTCTTGTGATGCTGGCGGTGAGAAGGGGGGGTGAACAAACTATCCCTTTAATACCCAGAAGCTCACTGTACAAGGAAGAAGTGCACTTTATTATGTATGTTCTTGTCTGTTGAATTGATTGTTCCTCCTTTACTCGTGTGTGATATTCTGGTAAAGTCCACAGCTTTTACTGTTACACCCTGTGTATCCTAATGGAGTCATCGCTGATAAGGAGAGGGCATGAACACGACTGCGGTCAGATCCACTCTGACAGGAAGCCTGAAGGGGGATGAATATTTCACGCAGCCCAGTGAGCGGCAGCCCACCCGCTGAGCCACACAACAGCTGTCAGAGACAAGAGAGTGGCAAGACGGTGTTTGGCATAGTCAACAGAGGGCTTTACAAAAGGGATTTCAATAAGGTCACTGACTCTGGCCAGCAGCTCTGATTGAACTCTGAACTGAATTATATCAATAAGTGACAGAAAGGGTTAACTGGCCACTTTAATAGAAACACCTACCCTGTAGCTCCGTGGTCACCACATGACCGTTGTTGTCCAGGTATGATATGGGTGGTGATCCATTCTCAGCGCAGTAGTGATACTGATATTAGACTGGACCACCAACTATATCCATTACAGAGCAGCTCTCTGTTCAGAAGCTGACCATTGATCGATAACTGTGCTCAGACTGAAGCTCTTTAAGTATTACTCCGCCACATATACGTAGCCTAACAACCACCCCAGCATCCCCCTCTCCCCCCTCCCAAAACAGTGCTTGACTGAAAATGCTGAGAAATGAAGTCAATACAGTGAAATAACTGGACTTTTAATGTATTTGCAGCTGAACAGCAAATACAAGAAGTCAGCTTTAGTGTCAGCAAACAAAAATTAAATGAATCCGCTTCTACCAGCAGCTTCACAGAGTTAAGAACTGAACTTAACAGATATATGAACCTCCGATCAGGTATGAGTGGTGTTTAATGAAAGACTCACAGTTTATACCAGCAAACAACATCTTTAACATCAGTACATCTGTGTTTATTGTCTGTATAATACAGTTATTTGGAAATTATGTATGCGCGGAGTGTTTGAATGAATCAATAACACACTCAAGCGTTGTGCTATAACGTGAAATATTGGCACAGATGTACTGATCAGTACTCGGCCTGTGTCCTCGTGCCTACATTCGCAATGCACCAGTGCCAATATCTCACGTTATAGAACAAACCTTGAGTGTATTATTGATTCATTTCAAACAGTATAATTGAGCATATAAAGCTAACGTAGCTAAATGTAAATGGAATGTGGTAGGTACCAGTTAGTATGATGCCTAGTCACTTTTCTTCATTGTGACACTGATTGACCTGCCATGGTGGTGTGTTGAATAAGCATTTCTGTTTCTTTTTTTAAATACATTTTACCCCCAGTTTTGTCCCCAACGTAATTTAGTGGCCAATTAAATTAATTAAAGATTCAGCTTCAAATAAACCATGCATCATATCGTTTTGCTTTCAATCCTTTACTGATGTTTGAGTCATAAACAAACAGAACTGAGTAGTTTATGCTGAAGGCCGCCCTCTTGTGGCACAAGTCTGAATTGTAAGATGAACCTACTTTTGTACATAATGTCCCTTTAGTGCTGTGCAGCCTGAGGTAAATGATTTCTGGGACTGAAAAATTGAAACGTTCTACATTTTTCATGTTCAATAGTTGTGTTATTAAATTACAAACTTTATGTAGTTGCTGACTAACACTTTTAGATTAGGGCTCAGGTTCAGATGGAGGATCCTAAGTAGTACAGTGGAGAGTTAAGAGGTTTGAAAACATTAAAATTCATATCTACAGTAATAGGACATGTGACATACACAGAGATAGAGCTTAGTTTGGAGTTTTTCAAGTGGGAGATGGTCCCTTACCACCCTTAACACAACTTCAGTCGTTTGGATTCTCAGGCATAATCTTTGCTTTTACATTGAAGGCGGCAGTCCAGTTTAGCCCTCTGGAGCTCCTCTCAGGTCCGGCAGGGTCAGCCGCTCTCTAATGAGACCCCTTCAGCCTGCAAAACAAGTGCAAATGGAAACCTTCACTCACCGCAGGCACTCTGGCAAGGACAAGACACTCCAATCTAACAAGCCTCCAGAACGCACCAGCACAGGGACAGCTTTTATTGTCCGTATCATTACCCCACGTCCTGCAGCCAAGATTCTGGCCCAGCAGTATTTTTAGAATTTGTTAGCGTAATTGAAAATACCATATCAGTGTCGTTTCGGGAACACTTTCTGACCTTGGAACAAACAATATACTATTAAAAAATGCTTTTATATGTCATGAGATGTTCCTTTCTTTATAAATAATTTCAATCATTCCCCAATTTCCCTTCAAATGCTTTACATTAGGAATTAAACTGTAGCTCATAGATAATAGCTGCAGGCTGAGGTGGCTGAATGTCTTGTCTAGCTGTACCTGTTAGCATTTCTCTTCAGTTAACCTGTCATTTTAGCCTGTGTCACTGCTCCACTGTCAAAATAGGCACATTATATGGGTACACACAGTCAAATTTGTGCACCCCTGGTCAAGTGATACATTTGGTTGATTTTATAACCTTCTTGCTTTCATACAGAGAGCCAAAGAAAGGGTTTTTTTTTTTTAGAAAAAACATTGAAGCATGAGTAGTTCATTTGCAAACACAGATACAGTGGTATGGAAAAGCTTGGGCACCCCTCTTAATTTTCATGATTGTCCTTTATAAATTATTGGTTGTTCGAATCAGCAATTTCAGTTAAATATATCACATAGCATATGAATACCGTGATATTTGAGAAGTGAAATGAAGTTTAAAGGATTTAGCACTAATTACTGTAACAGAATTTTGCTTTGTAAGCTCATTGACCCTTGACCTGCATATACAAGGGTTAAGGTGGCCAATTGCAAATGTTTCTCCTCTTTGCATCTTCTCTGAAGAGTGGCAACATGGGAGCCTCAAAACAACTCTCAAATGATCAAACAAAGATTGGTTTAGGGGAAGGATAGAAAAAGCTATCTCAGATTTTAGCTGTCAGTTTCCACTGTGAGGAACATAGTGAGGTAATGGAAGACCACAGGCACAGTTCTAGTTAAGGTCTGAAATGGCAGGCCAAGAAAAATCTCAGACAGACAAAGGCGAAGGATAGTGAGAACATAGTCAACCCACAGACCAGCTCCAAAGACCTACATCATCTTACAGGTTTAATAATAAATGGGAAAGCTTGTAATGCTCAATATGGCATGTGATTGACACAAATCTCCGCCCATCAACAAAAAGATCCCCCCCCCATTTGTCGTGGAATTTGCATCTGTAGGCTCCAGAACAGCCAGAATAAACTCCTGTTTTTCCAGGATTTTGTGAGTCAAACAATGCAATCAAAGTATCCAGTTTGATCAGATTTTAGCAGCAGTGAGTTTAGTGGATGTGTTTAGCACTCAGTGAATGTTATGAGGTGTTCATGAGAAATAAATCCAATTGCACTTCTTGTTTATTTACCTTACAGCTGGACCTGCCATCACACACAAATTCAAATCAATTGGTGAGATGCGACTCCTGAGTGGCTACAGATTCATTCATAGTTATACAAAGTTCACAAACAGGCTGGCAAAATCCTATAAAAACTGATCTAAATAGAATGATGGTGTCCAACTCACATTGCCATTATTTTAACATATCCCAGCAGGCATATGGGCACAAAATGGCAATTTTGAAAACATGAAAACTGTTGCACAGTTAGCATTACACCAATGAAACATGCGTGCTAGTCATACTAGCATTTATTATTTGCTATGTATACTAACATGTTAGAGATACAGTGGTAACCCTACTTACGAGTTTAATCCGTGCAGGAGCCGAGCTCGTTAGCTGGTTTGCTGGTTAGCTGGTTTGCTCGTTAGCTGGATGCATTTTCCCCATAAGAATACATGTAAAACGGATTAATCCGTGTCAGCCGGCCAATATACAGTATACTTTAATATGCTAAATAATGTGTTTATATGGTTGTTTTTTTTTAAATAAAACACATGAAAAGGAATTTTGTAGTTAAAAAATAACAAATAATATTAAATAGAATGATAATAGAAAAATAAATTAGCCCTTTACCTTTGTGGAGACGACGACGGCGCTCGTGTAGGCTGGCGGCTAAGGAGGACAGGACGACGGGCGTACGTATATGGCATGGTTACACTTATCATATGAAAAGTAAAAGTAAAATGTATCTAACTTTCTTGTTCACTACCTTTTGCTGTCTTTGCGTCGCTTTCACTAGCACTTTCACTTTCACTGGACAGCGGTCAAAGGAAATGACTGACCTCTTCTTCTACGGTAGCATCTAGGGAATGCTACGACCGCCGCGCCCCTAGCGGTTGGCATACTTGAACTAATTTATGCTACTCGTTACTTGGAATTTTATTCGTTACCTGGAACAAAAATATTCTGAGATCTCGACTCATTACCTGGAATACTCGTTAGTGGGGATGCTTGTAAGTAGGGGTACCACTGTACTTTTTAAGTTTGTTAACTGTGCCAATATTGTAGGTTGTCTTAGTTTGTTAACTATGATTGCATGTTAGGTTAACTTCTGAAGTCTGTTAATTATTTTAACATGTTTGTTTAGCTTCTGAAGTTTGTTAATTATGCTAACAGGTTAGCTTCTTATGTTTGTTGACAGTTAGCTGCTGAAATGTAACCTGCTAGCATGTCATATTAAATATAGTTGCTAGTTATGCCAGCTTTTATTATTTATTAACTATGCTAGCATATTTTATTAAATATAGTCATTATGCTGGCTTTTATTGTTTGTTAAATATGCTAGCATGTAAGATTAACTTCTGAAGATAACCATGGTAATAAATTAGGTTAGCTTCTTGTTAACTATGCTAGCATGCTAGGTTAGCTTCTGGAGTTTGTTTACCATGCTAATGTTTGATTAAATATGGTTGCTAATCATACTAGCTTTTATGATTTGTAACTATGCTAGTTCCTGATGCTCAACTATGCCTATGTTTTATGATAGAAGGCTGATGATCATGCAAGGTTTTATTTATTTGTTAACTATGCTAGCATGTTAGTTTAACTTCTGACGTTTATTAACCATGCTAACATGTTTTATTAAATATTGTTGCTAATAATGCTAGCTTTTATGATTTGTTAACTATACTAGTTCCTGACATTTAACTATACTAGCATGCTAGGCTAGCTTCTGAAGTAGGTGAACTATGCCAGCATGTTTTGGAGTCAGGTTGTTGAACCAATAAATTGATAATAGTCATCTACAGCGTTAGCAAACACACCAGTACAGTCTGTGCTCTCAGAGCTCAGCTCTTGGCTTCAAACTATCAAAGAGAAGCAGTTTCTAACTTGAGCCTGACCTGCTAAAGCAGTCCCTCTGATAACACTTCAAGAAACTCTCAAAGCAGCTTCAGCTTTAAGCTTTAAAGGTAAACTTGTGATGAAGTGAACTTTTCAGACACCTGCCATGCTCTGCTTTTTCTGCTGGTTCATCTCCAGCTGATGTTAGCAGTATGGCACTGATGTTTTTGGAGGCTCTAGAGAGAACACAGACTCTCACAAAACTTCCGCCATAAAAGCTAAAGCTATACATTAAAATGATGCTGCAGATGCTCTCTGTAGCTCCATATATCATTTTATACAGTTGCCAGTTTAAATAACGAAATATTGGTAGATATGTTAAGCTAATGATTATATAGAGTTCTGGGGTAAGTTTTTCTTTTACACTCTTAAAAGAGATGGTTCTTCAAGGGTTCTTTAGTAAAGAAAATAGAACCATGAATACTCAAATAACCCAAAGGTTTCTTTCCATGGTGAAAGGGTTCTTCAGATTGACGAGGAATGTGCTGTAGATGGTTCTATACAGAACCTTTCGGAAAATGTTTCTATATAGCACCAAACAGGGTTCTGTTATTGTTGCAATGTCGAGAGGAACCATTTTTTTGTGCTATATAGAACCATCTACATCACATTCCTCATCAATTTGAAGAACCCTTTCCTCATGCATCTTTCATGGTTCTATATAGAACCATTTCCTTTACTTTAAAAGAACCATCTCTTTTAAGCATGTAAGGGGAAGCTCTACTGTGATTTTGTTCCCATTCAGATCCACCACATTTGTTTTTATTCTCCCTCAATTCAGACTGAATTACAATCTTTCTGGATCATTTAAGTCCCATCTGATACATTGATTTTCAACAAAGATTTTCCCTCATGTTAGAAAATATAGTCAAGACACTCCGTCTGAAGCCTGTTTCTCATTAGACCGCACACAAGCTCTTTCATTGGCTCTCCCGTTTCTTGCTAACGTGTGATTGGCCGTCACCGCTATCACTCCATCAAACAGCGTCTGGACTTGTAAACTAGCAAGCTGTGTAATGTCAGCTAGACTTATTTTAATATCAGAGGTTTCATATTAAAATCCATCCATTTACATGCCTCAGAGTTTAAAAATGGCCTAAATAATTCAGAATTTCTGCTTCTTTTTACTCAAAAATGAGGTTTAATTTTATGTAAATGAGGTCTATTGACCATACAGTTCAATTACAGTGGTAATTAGTTGGTGTGAAGTTGACTGAAAAGGTGATACACAAAATTGGGTGATAATTTTATGCTACATGCTTAAACCACTTTATTAATATGTAATAATGTGTTAATATTTTATTAATTATATACATTTTATTATACTATTATTCATAATAATGTTTAATAGTAACTAGTAAATATTAATAAAATAAATCATTTGTCAATATTTATTAATAAATAATAATAATTAAATTTATGTTCGAGCACCAAAAAAAGAATAAATACAGTGTTATCTTCATTTTAGATGTCAAAAATTATTTGCGGCTCCCAGTGTTTTCTTTTACATGGAAACCGGGTCCAAATGGCTCTTTGAGTGTTAAAGGTTGCCGACCCCTGGTCTAGATGGACTTGGTCCATTATCACATGACACAGACAACCAGGCTTTTTAAAAACACCTCCCATAAAGTCACTCCGGGAGTCATTTTAATGGTGTCCAGAGGAGTTTCATCAAATGTTTCATTACACACGTCATCATGATAAACTAATTTAATCCCAATACTCTCACTTTCTCACTGTGTTCTGCATAAACGTTATGTCAATGCCAGCAGATTTTCCAGTGAAAGTTTACAAACCCGAAACTATGAGCATTTCACCAGCTCAGGATTAATCGAACAAGGTCTCACCACATAAACATTCCTCCTTTTCCTGACGTTTTTTAATTTTTGCGAGGTGTAAGGTTTTTCTTCAGACACCGGCACTGCAGCGTTTTGCCTAGCCTAGCATATTTATCCTTAAAGACAGCATCTCATCCCTGCCATCAGCCGGTTATATAAGCACGCTTGAAGTGCTTTAATGGTCAGAAACTGCTTGCGTTCGAGCTGTCTGAGTAATGAGGTTCGGTTCACATCACTCTGCATACTTCACGCTGCTTCTGATCCCTCACATGTTTCTCCTGCAGTAGTTGGAAGGCCAAGGCCTTGAACACTGAATGAAAGATCATATAATATATCATATAATATATATATATATATATCATATAATAACTTGCTTGCTATGGAAACACTGCTAAGGTCCTAGTCCACATATAGACACTTAGATGCAATGATGCTGTGTTTAGGATTGGCAACCATGAAGACATTTACATTCAAACTACAGCAATTTAGCCCTAACTGACCATTCATAAGTCTTTTAATGGCCAGTTTGGCACGTTTGGTCAACTGTTGGCTGTTTGGTCAAGAGACCAAATGTCTCCAGAGTTTGCTTTTAACCTGCTCTGGTGGAGTCCACTGTGTGCACCCTTGGGGTCCTTGGGGAAAAGTAAAGATGTCTTTGGAACTAGTGATTGATGGATATGAGTTTTTTCAATGGCCGATTTTAGAGAGTGATTGCTGATTGGCCGATATGTAATCACAATAAAGCAATATTGTGGTAGATTTTTTTTTATCTGATGAAACAAATCAAAAAAATTAAGACATACTGAGACAAAAAGTTAATGAATGAACTTTGTAATACCCAATGACACTTTACAGTCAATACACTCTTTACACTCTTTACACTCTTACAATCCAGAACTAGGGGGATCACCCAGGACAGAGTGCCATCCATATCTGGGCAAAGACATTCATACACACACACACACCAGGGTCATTTAGAGCCAATTCACCTGATTTCCATATTTTTGGACTGTGGGAGGAGCCCATCATCCCTGGAGGAAACATGGAAACTCCACCCAGATGGGGACTTGAAGTCAAGACCTCAGCGCAGTGAGGCAAATGAATTGGTCCATCACTAACAGGTATCCTAAAGAATCCCTCAGTGGGAGGTTCCTCAACTTTTCTAAAGAAGATCTGTAAGTATCAATAAGCTTTCTTATTTTTGGATTATTATTTTTGGAATAATCCCTGGACTATTTTCCAGACAGGGATTAGGTCTGGTCCTGGACTACACAGCATTTTGAATGGATTACAGGTAACCAGCCCATAATGTATAGGTACTTGAACCAAGTCAGGAACCATTTAGGAACCATAATTGATTATAATGTGACCCTGCCAGGGAAAACCAGGCCAAAGTCACTCAGCCATTTACTGAGATATCGTGTCAATATCGTGTCACTCACATTAGCGACAAAACTTAGCCACCTGGTATTACTGCTGTAAATGAAAGATAACAGTCTCAGATATCTATTGTAGTACATATTTTGACCAAAAACAAAACTTAAATTCACAAAAAAGTTGTTTTGAAAAAAACAAATTTTGGAAAAAAAAAGACTTTGGCCTGGTTTTCCCTGGCGGGGTCACATATGGGCTCCTGAATAAAAGCTGGAAAGATCATAAACACTCAGTATCACAGTGTCCTTCAGTACTGCAGTAAACATCTGACCGCTGCAGTCATATTTCAATAACAGCACGGTTAATCCAGCAGTGCTGCAGTAATGTATCCTCAGTAATATCATAAATACACCACTACATCTACACTTTTCCATGATTTTACACAATGTATTCATTGTTAAGTGGTATGGTTTTCTGGAGATCTGGAGCTACAAACACTAGAACTCAATAGTCACCTAAACAATAGTCACCAAGTCAATTCTGTAAAAATACATCAATCAAGCGAATTGATCCAGAATCGATTCTTGGGGTCACGTAATATAATATATATAATGTATTACATGTTCAAATAAATTTTTTTGTTGCTTGAACACAAATTTTATTATTATTAATTATGAATAAATATTGACAAATTATGATTTTTATTTTATTAATAATTACTATTTACTATTAATAATATACTAATAATAACTATTAAACGTTATTATGAATAATAGAATAATAAAAATTAATATTAACCATTAATAAAATATTAACACATTACATATTATTTATAAATAATAAACAGTTACAAGCATGTAATATAAAATTATCACCCAGTCATTTTCAGTCAACTTCACTTCAGCTCATTATCACCAATGTTACACATATGTTTGGACTGTATGGTCAATAGATCTTATTTACACAGAATTATACCTCATTTTTGAGTAAAAATAAGCAGAAATTCTGAATTACTTTGATAATAGTTACACTTAGAGGCTGACGTGACCGGCAGAACAAACGCTCTACATGTTAATAACTTACAGGTGAAAACGGACTGACGGCCAAATTGCAGTCCAGAGTCCATTTGAGGGAGTGACAGCGGCGACGGCCAATCACATGTTAGCAAGAAACGGCAGAGCCAATCATGAGCTTGTGGCAGCCTAAAAGGAACCCGGCTTGGATTTCAGCTGGATTTCCATCTCACTCAAACGAACCAACCAATTGGAATAGGAGGAAGGCGAGACTAGTTTGTGAACGAAACGCTTCTCGAGTACAACAAAATCCCGGACGAATGTGAAATTCCCCCCGGACGTTCTTTTTGTCTCAAAAGGAGGACATGTCCGGGGACGTCTGGTCACCGTAGCTTAGACTGCAGCGCACGCATTTTCAAACGTACACACGTACAGGAATATCTGAACCACGACAGATATTGAAAGCACTGTTTGTGCTGCTTCCGTTTTAAAGATATTAAAATGCATTTTATTACCTGTGACGTCACTCAGCCCCCCATATGTCACCAAATCAAACCAAAACGGTCTCATTCGTTTGTGCTGCAGAAATAAACATTTGTGCTATTTTAATTTGCTAGTTATAAAGCTTTAAAAGTTGGGTGAGTGATGTCACTCATCCCCCCATATTGCCAAATCGCAAGAAAACTCATTCGTTTGTGCTGGTTTGTGCTGCAGAAATCATCGTTTGTTCTGTTTCTGTATTAAAGATACATTAAAAAAACGTTTTATGACATGTTACATCAAGCAGCCCCCTATAAAGGGTCAAATTGCACCAAAATGATCTCATTCATTTGAGCTGGTTTGTCAAGTTAAAATAAATAGTTGTGCTATTATAATGAAAAGGTATAGAGCTGTAAACCTGTGCCAATTAAAATAGCACAACAATTTATGAAAACAGAAAAACAAAACACTTAAACATTTATTTTACTGTCACAAACTTAATATGTTTTATAAAACCTGACCACTGTTAAAAAGTGTTTTTATAAAATGGATATTTCCGGCCCTAAAATCTGACTGGCTAAGCTAGTTTGGCGCTGTTGTAAAATCCACCATATTTCATTTATGTTCACATTTACATTATGTTTACATGCTGTTACCCAAAGTGAAGTACAACAGTGCTTTGTGTCCATTAACAAAGGGAAGGAAAAGTACCTATCCTAACGTTAGGACGTCTCTCAATCTTTCTTTCTTCGATGGATTTCTGCGATATTCTAACATTCATGTCACTCATGTCCACAAGGATTATTGACGACCAGCTCTGTTTACGGAGTTGCATTCAGGATTGCCAGATCCCCCTAAATCCTCCAGCCAGAAAACTGCCATACACAAGCTGATACTATCTAAATAAAATCTATCTATTGATAAAATCTAAAGCACCCAATCACAAAAGCATAAAAAGTAAATCATTATAATGTTCATTTTCTTTTCTATTTAGTGCAAACATCCCTGCATCCCCCCTTGGAAGGTTTACCAGTGAATACATTTTCACAAACCTGGCAACCCTGGTTGCGATCATCTTTTTACAAGAGTATAATACTTTTATTATATATTTGTATTTATATATTACAAGAAAAAATATTTGTATTTATATATTACAAGAAAAATATTATTCTTGTGTGTTGTATGTCAAATTAACTATGATATGATTATTATTCTTAAGAATTATAGACAAACAGCTCTGTTTACGGAGTTGCGATTAGGGTTGCCAGATCCCCATAAACCTCCAGCCCAATGTGTGATAGAAAACTGCCATACACAAGCACCTTTTCTGCATTTTTGGCAGTTTCCTTTTGGTAGCAACGTGAGTGGTACCGTGTGGTTCAACATTTGCTTCATAAAACAGCATCTGGATTTGTAAACCAGCGTTTTTTCAAGTTGGCTAGTAGTCCGTGTTCTCCTCTCACTGTAAGTTGTTAACATGTATGTTTGTTCTGCCTGTGTAAGAAACCTAAAACTGAGCATTTCCATATGGACTTTTTTACTGTCATTTTTGAAGTGTGTTTGTCTTGACTACATTATTCAACGTCAGCCTTTTCACACGTGAAGATCATTAAGTCCAAGTATCTTTCCATCATGACTGATGAACATTTGGAGTGAACGTGACTTACCTTAGTCAGTCCCTACGTATCAGACCTGTCATCAACGACTATAGGTCGGAGTTCGTTTGGAGGTTTACAAGTAGTCAGTACTACCTTTCTATGA
>BRDA01049163.1:0-14137 GCA_036984385.1 Crenuchus spilurus | reverse complement strand
CATGTGTGTGAGTGTGCATGAGTGTGTGTGTAAGTGTGTTGTAGTAGTGTGTATGAGTGTGAGAATGTGTGTATGTGTGTGTGTGTGTGTGTGTGAGAGAGAGAGAGAGAGAAAGAGTGTGTATATGAGTGTGCATGTGTGTCAGTGTGAGTGTGTATTTATGGGAGTGCGTATAAGGGTGAGTGTGTGTACATCAGTGTGTTGTAAAAGTGTGTGTGAGTGTAAGACTGTGTGAGTGTATGTGCATGAGTGTGTGTGTGTAAATGTGTTGTAGAAGTGTGTGTGTGAGTGTAAGACTGTTTATATGAATGTGTGTATGTGTATATGAGTGTGCATGTGTGTGAGTGTGTATGTGCATGTGTCTGTGTATAAATGTGTTGTAGAAGTGTGTGAGTGTGAGACTGCGTGTATATGAATGTGTGTGTGTGTGTGTGTGTGTGTGTGTGTGTGTGTGTGTGTGTGAGCTACTGTGTGTGTGTGTGTGTATGTGTGTATGGGTGTGTGTGAGTGTGTGAGTGTATGTGCATGAGTGTGTGTGTGTTGTAGAAGTGTGTGTGAGACTGTGTGTGTATATGAGTGTGAGTGTCTGTGAGTGAGTGTGTGTATGTGAGTGTGTGTGTGTGTGAATGTGTGTGTTGAGCTGGAGGTTTGCAGGGGGGTTGGGTGGGTGTTTTCAGGCGCTCACACACTCTTTGTTTTCCTTTCATGAACTTCCTGATAAGAGGATGCTGTTCAGTTGCCAGTTAGACTGGAGAGGAATTCAGAACAAAGACCATTAGAGAGCAGGATTAGTGAACGGTCAGCACCATCTGTGTCCACACACAGAAATGTGGAGCTTAAAGGAGTCGAGTGACCCCAAGTCTTAATTCAGACACTGTAATGACAGTAGTAAACAGTGGTCCTGCATTCAACCTTTCATATCCAGCACACCTAACACTGTTAGTCAGATGACTTAGGCTTGCTCATTAACATCATGGACTCGAGCCCGGCATATTTAGATGCTAGCGACAAATGCTCTTTGAAAGTGAAAATAAACACCCTCTAGTATTTGCCAAACCTGGAAGACATTCTCAAGTGGTCTTTACAAGTTCTCTTCTGCTGTATCGGACATGTACCAGCAGCAGAATACAGCTGCTGCATCATTTAAGGTGGAAAATAAAATAACAATAGGAATCTCCCTAATAAGAGTCTGGTCTGAAAGGTGATTAGGAGGCCAAATCTGAGTCTGTGCTTCTCACACACCATTCCATTCTCTCTCCAACTGTCCATCTTAACTGACCAAACATCTGCAAACTAGAGTCAAATAGCATAGACTCAAACAGACTAATGAGAATCAGGGTTAAATCAGGGCAGCCGGAGCTTCTAACAGTCTGACCTTTGCTTGCTAGGCCTATACTCCTGTAACATCCTTATATATACAGGGGTTAGACAATGGAACTGAAACACCTGGTTTTAGACCACAATAATTTATTAGTAGGTGTAGGGCCTCCTTTTGCGGCCAATACAGCATCAATCCGTCTTGGGAATGACATATACAAGTCCTGCACAGTGGTCGGAGGGATTTTAAGCCATTCTTCTTGCAGGATAGTGGTCAGGTCACTACGTGATGCTGGTGGAGGAAACCGTTTCCTGACTCGCTCCTCCAAAACACCCCAAAGTGGCTCAAAAATATTTAGATCTGGTGACTGTGCAGGCCATGGGAGATGTTCAACTCCACTTTCACCAGTCTTGCTGTGTGTATTGGTGCACTGTGCATTGTAATATCTTGAGCATAACTGTGCTCTTACCTGCTAATTGAACCTTCACACTCTGCTCTTACTGGTGCAATGTGCAATTAATGAAGATTGGCCACCAGACTGGTCCAATTTAGCCATGAAACCTCCCACACTAAAATGACAGGTGTATCAGTTTCATTGTCCAACCCCTGTATATATATATATATATATATGAGGGTGATATATAAGGTATATAAGAATGATCCATTCTTTAGTAATATTAAACATCTGTTAACTATCTTATCAACACTTTCTGTACTGGGTCTCCATAATAACTGCTGTGCAGGTTTGAATGTGTTACAGTGGGGCAAAAAAGTATTTAGTCAGCCACTGATTGTGCAAGTTCTCCTACTTAGAAAGATGAGAGAGGACTGTAATTTTCATCATAGGTACACTTCAACTATGTGAAGCAAAATGAGGGAAAAAATTCAGGAAATCACATTGTAGGATTTTTAAAGAATTTATTTGTAAATTATGGTGCTCTCTCAATAGAACAAACAGTGGTTTGAGGTAGTATAGTCCATCAGTGTAACATATCCACTAGTTGCAAAGCTTAAACATGTTTTCACTACTCAGTTTGTCAACTATGTTACATACAAACTGTATGTCATTACAGATATTTGATGAAATCCAGCACTTTAAGTAAGTAAAAATACAATTTTAAGGGCTCATGAGTCTATTCTACCATATATATATATATATATATATATATCTGCTTCTCTAAATACGCTGCCCTTCCTGTAGGATCAGCATCCTGACAAGCCCTGTATCTGCACTGTTTATCAGCTGCTGACATCTGTTTAAAACTTAGTTTTTTAAAAATGTGTTAAGGGAGACAGTGAAAGTGTGTAAACATGAATAATATGTGTTGTGACACATGTAGATTGATAATGATAATGATGTGATAATGATAACTGTTGATGAAGACTATTAGTTAACAGGTAACATAGTTGATGTTTATATCTATTTTTATGGTGTTATTTCACTGCCAAAGTTCAAGAGTTCAATTTTAAGTGCGAGAGCGCGATTCACGCAGCACTCATGGATTTTCTTTGTTCTCACACAAAATATACATGTGCTTACTCGTATTTACTCTGCTGTCGCTCAGACACGCTTTGGTCTGATACAGAATTGCTCTCACACAAACTTACTCTTCTTCCATTTAGTGGATTGTGCGTGCGCACTCAAACGCTTCCCGTGCACTCGCAAATCTTTTTATGCTCTTGCGCTGGAATTCACCACAGAAACACTGTCATAAGTCATCAGCCAATCAGAAGGCAGGAACAGATTTTGACCAATGACATTGCTAAAATGTCTTTGTAGATTAGCTACATGTGAAGTCAGTGGACAAACTCATTCATTCATTCATTATCACACCCGCTTAATCCTTATCAGGGTTGCGGTTAGTCCCCTACCCCCTCACTGGGTGCAGGGCAGGGCATTACACTATTCAACTAAGCCCAGGACAGGGCGCCAGTCCATCGCTGGGTGAACACACACGCACACACATACACATACATGCACACACATGCCCAATTTAGAGTAGCCAATTCACCTGACCTCCATGTTTTTGGACTGTGGGAGGAAACCGGAGACCCCGGAGGAAACCCACGCAGACACAGGGAGAACATGGAAACTCCTCAGATGTGGACCCAAGACCTCAGCGCTGAGAGGCGAACGTGCTAACCACTAAGCCACCGTGCCGCCTCAGTGGACAAACTGTAAATATGATATATACGAACACATGCACTCATTACTGATACAGACATTCAGTTACCTTCACACAGCACAGAGACACCGACCAATGTAAACAGTCCAGCCTGAAAAGATCAAAACTATAAGTCTGTAATGTAAATGTAACTTCAGTCTCTGCTGCACAGGAACGCGTCACAGCCCCTCACCCTCAGCTGCTTATTTAGGTGGTCTGACCTGACACTTACAGACCAGAGTCTCAGCTGTCAATCAACCAGCACAGAGACACGTCACAACTCAGAAGTGAAGAACAGAGGAGAGCAGCCTCCCTCTCTCTCCTTCACTTTTCTTTCACCCATTCTGTCTGTCGTTTCTTTTTCTCTTCTTTGCTACGTTTCTCTCCATCTGATTTTCCTCATCTCTCCATCATTATTGCTCTTTCCTTCTCTCCCTCGCTTCTGTATGTCCATCTCTCTCTCTTTCTCTCTCTCTCTCTCTCACACACACACACACACACACACAAACATTCACACACACTCAAAAATATACACACATACGCACACACACTCTCACACACATACATGCAAACATATACACACACACACACACACAAACACACACCCTGCACTCATCAGAGACAGAAACAGAGAATGAGACCGAATAAGAGGAAAGAAAGATGGAAAGACTGGGAGAAGTGGTTGTCTGTGTGTGTGTGTGTGTGTGTGTGTGTGTGTGTGAGTGTCTCTGGCTGAGATGTTTGGTCAGCAGATTCTGCAGTTTGTAGGTCAGACTGAACGATGTGGCAGAGAACAGAACATCACTGCACTTCAAAACACTCTCACGCCATACAGCATACATCACAGGGTTCTGTTTATCTAGAACACAACTGAATGCTCCTGTCATGTTTAAAAAGTATCTATGAATAAATTAATTCTATTCAACATTTCTCCCACTGAGCTGCACTGAGTCCAGTTAAACAGAACTAACAGATATTTACAAATTTTTTTACATATATTGAAGCTTTTAGCTTGAGGCAAGCGGGTTGGAGAGTTGAGTGGAAATCTTTTGCTGATGTTAATTTCACAAGCTACTTATAAACTTACCATTGACAAATATACGATACCCAGGTCAGCAGTGTGATGCACAGTTCTCAGTCGCTCTCAGAATTATGTGTTTCCTCTGGGCTGCTGTAGAATGATCAGCAACCACTTAGCAACCACGTGGCAACTGTTTAGCAATAGCTTAGCATCAACCACAGCAACCACAGCATGCAAATCCACTGAATCTAAGCCGGTCTGGGTCGGGTTAGTACTTGGATGTATGACCTTGTGTGTCTGCTGGAAGTAGTGCTAGTGGACAACAGGTGCTATTCCTAAATCTCATTGTCCCAGTGCATGATGGGGACACTGTCCTGTATAAATGTCTCAGATGAGACTGAAATGTCCTTAAGCTCTGGACATGTCCTCTAAAAGATGTCCCTCTCCTGATAATCTCCATCTTCAAAAACTGGCTCAGTCTCTCCTCACGTCCCTGTCTAATAGCTAAGGTGTGCTGAGAGGTCTGGTGCCCTGGGAACATAGAAGTTTGGGAACATAGGATCATGGGAACATATAATTTTGGAAAGAGCACCCTGGGAACATCAGATTTGGGGAAGAGAGAAAACTGAGAACACTGAACTTTTTAAATATAGAACTCTTGGAACATAGGACATTGGGAGCATTGGGAACATAGAACCTTGAGAACATAAATCTTTGGGGGAAAAGGACCCTGGAAAGTAGGAAGATAGGAGCATGGGAACATAGAACCCTGAAAAAAATACTTTGGGAAGACAGGATTCTGGGAACAATGGAACATAAGACCATGGTAACATATCATTTTGGAAAGAAAGCAACCTGGGAACATAGAACAATGAGAACATAGAATGTTGGAAAGATAGGGGTTTGGGTCTTTGGCAAAACTAGAGTCTGTGAACATAGATGTTTGGGAAGATAGAACCTCATCATCTTCATAAACTGGCTCAGTCTCTGCTCACCTCTCTAATAGCTAATGTGTTCAGAGTTCTGATGCAGACCGGCTGCAGGTGGACCGTTGGTGGTGGTTGAGGAGACTCTCTAATGTCAAAGAGCTCTGAGTATCTAGAAGTGAGCTGTAGAAACTGTAAGTTTATAGATTTTTTTATTGGCATCATCAATATCACCACACGTACATGAACAATAGACACAGCAGCCTAGAATTGTCTACTGTTGTGCCTTTCGTTGTTTGAGTTTGTGAATGTGTGTAGCTCTGCATGAATATCTTACACAGTGATGAGCTAAGAGAGAAGAAGAGGAGGAGGAGGAGAGAGAGAGAGAGCAGGAATAAATTGAGAGTGACCTATATTCTTGAATCCCGCTGCCAGACAGATCGGAGCAGATGTTTCACAATCCCATCACTCCTAAAAAAACTCTCCATCAAATAAAACAAGTAAAGCTGAACTGGAGCGCGCTCTGTGAGATGGCTAATGCTGTCAGGACCTGCGTTTGAGCTCCTGTTAGGAGGTCATAGGTCACGCAGTTGTGTTTCCTAAGCCCAGACGCAGTGACCCAGACTGAAACCCGAGCGATTACTTTACTGTCCTGATGGGTGAGCGATTACTCTGGCCTACCGCAAGAGAGTAATTAAAAAGACTGGACGCCGACCGAGCGATTACTTCTGTCTTTATCATGCTCATGGGCCCTCTCTAACACATGCAGGTGACTCAGAGTGTCTGAGCCAGACTTTAACGTGATTACGACAGACCTCCTCTGAATGGGACGGAGCTTGGAAGAGTCAACACGCTCTGAACTGGAAACCTACTTTACTATGTCTCATTTACACCCATCAGTCAGAATTGTTCACAGCGGTGGTGACAGCAACCTAGGACATCTAGTGATTGAATAATCAGCTGATTAATTGGGCCGATTATTGTTATTTTTAGATAATCTGCATCTACTGATTGTTTTTAAACAATAGTCCTGCAAAGCCAATAAATAAAAGATGGCACATTTACAGGCATGTCCGCAGGTAGCCTTATCAGCTGGAGAACAATGTTTGAGCCCTCTCTAGTGTCAATGACACCACTCTACAGACAGATAAAGACATCCTTTAGTCATACATCAACAAATATTTTACTTTTTATATTTTTATTTTTTTCGGATACCAAAAGATAACATGATACTGTGATCATATATCAGTCACCGGTCAGCATGCAGTCTAAATAATGGCATTGGCCATTGAAAAACCCATATCGGTCAATCACTAATATTTGTTATTATTTGTACTGTTCTATGTGGTACTGTTTAAGTATATAAACAGTGGCTTTTTTCACTCAGCCTCAATAGGATTTCAAATATTCAGGTTCTGCCAACCGTATCTGGTCTGATTCCCAATGTGACATCATTCCATGCAGCATTTGGGCCACTAGTAAATGCCAAGCATAGGCCACATCAACAGTACCAGCCAGTCAGTAGCTAATCATCATTTTTTTAAATAAAAAATGACATATTTATAATAATTTATAATACAATATTGGCCATTGAAAAACCTATATTTGTAAACCACTATAAAAGCAACCTGAAAGACAGTTATTACAGAAAATGTCTATAAATATGCTGTTTGATGTCTGAGATATTGTTTATAACAGTTCTGATATCAACCTTTAGCCTTTTTACAATTAATTCACAGTGGAGGGAAACATGTATGGTGTTTTAAGGCAACATACTTCCCAAAGAAAACTTATTCTGCCAGATTTCTCAATATTTTACCATCATCAGCATTACATAGCTCAGGTTCACTGGGGAGTTTGCAGAGTAAATTAAATGTATATATTTGTGCTGCAAAACATTGCGAGGTTTGGTTCCCATCACCACCACTGTAACGCTTGGTTCCTGCCAACATCATTGTTAAGTTTGTAAGTTGATCTCTAAAGCCTGGTTTACACTACAGGATTTTAAAATCCTAAATGATGTAGACAATGTGAGACACCCCACACATAATGACATTTTTCATCATTTTTCTGTCATTGATCATTGTTAGTCATAAAGGTCCCCACACTACACCATCTGCCCTGTAACACAACACATTTTCAGATTATACACACCTGACCTTGCTTAAGGAACCATTTCATGTTTATGTCAAAGCACACCATTTGTGGCGGATTATCCCAATGTTTAAATTTAAATATTGTCTCATTTTCAAATGTTTCTGATCTACTCATATTCATCAGGCTGTGAAAGAATAGACCCCAAAACCAGCACTATTACTGTGGTGAGTTCGATCCATCAGATCGTAGATCACTATTACGCAGAGGAGAGTGTAGACTATAATGCTCTGGGGAGATCATTTCATTTTTCACTTTAACTAAGCCTACCTCTTAGCAGCGCTGAGGAACTATAAGCCTTCCTGCTCCTGCATTAAGTATGATCAATAACATCCTCCATCAAAGGAAACGCCACTAACGCTTGGCTTTTAACCAGGTGTAATTACTCATCATTTCATCTGAAGTGGTAGCCCTGAAGCGCATCCCTCAAGGACACGGCGAGGGGAGGCTGAGAAGGAGCAGACGGCATAAAGCAAACTTAGCGCTGGCCTGAAGTCCCGTCCCCAGTCCGGTGATATATTAAAGAGATGAGATCAGTGTTACCCAGGATGGTCAGGGCTCAGACTCTGTTTACCTTAACAGTGACGCAGGCAGCCGTGAGACAAAAGCCAGCAACTACAATAGAAACAGCACTGGATATGAGATACACTATGTGTCCAAATGTTTTTGAACACCGCTTCTAATGAATGCATTCAGCTGCTGTAAGTTGATACAGATGTACAAATACACATACACAGCTTATACAGACGTACTGCCAATAGTATAGAACTAAACATCAACCTGTTGGCATCATGTCTAATGCCAGATGTGGGCTAGAGGGGTATAAAGCCCCCTAGCATTGTGGAACTGTGTTCTCTACTCCATCCAGTACTTTTGGGATGAGTTGGCGGACTTGTGGATGAGGTGGTGTGGTCCCGACATGCTCTTGTGGATGAATGCAATTCAATTATCACAGCAGTGCTCCAAACTAGTGAAAAGTCTTCCCAGGACAGCAGAGACAAAAGCTGTTTTTCCTGAAGAAACAATGAATGTGCAGGTGTCCATATACTTTTGTCTATATGTTGTACTGACCTCAGTGAGTGAAATCCAGTTGAATTATTTATCACTTCTCATGTTGATGACTGTAAGCTCACACAATTAACTGTTTTACTCTGTTTAAGTCATTCGTGTTTAATGACCAGCAAATGTTGTAAAACAAAACTGCTTCATCAAATTACTTAAAACTTGCAATAAACTGTTTAGAAGACTGATATTTATGATGTCAACATCATTAAAACTGATTCCAGATCAGCTCTTCCTGTTCCAAGATGGCCAATGCAGCATTCAGCTACACAAGTTTTTGGTTATTTTTTAAAGCTCACAGTAAGTCATACTGTGCCCTTAATAGAACTGCAACAGAAGTATTAAAACTTTTCAGTCATCAAATCTGGCAATCAAATCTAATCTAATCTAACTTTCAATACTTTTTATTAAAGTGACCAATTTAACACTGTAAGTTTCTGTATTATACTGTATTAAAATTACAGTTTAATTTAAATTGAATTATTTATTTGTGAATTTTGCTATTTTGTTGTATTTTGCAAAATCGTACTATATTTTAATGTATGTTACTATGAATTGTGTATTTTGTTGTATTTTAATGCACTTCAATGAGTATTACTGTGAATTTAGTGTATTTTGCTTTAATTTAATGTATATTACTGTAGATTTAGTGTATATTGCTATATTGTAATGTGTATTGTGGGGCTGTATTTTATTCTACTTCATTTTTGCTGACAGCTGAAGAGTTGTCTATGGATTGTAGAGATTATATCTAAAATAGAACAGACATGTTAAAATGTGGAAATTGACCTGTTTATCAAATAAACATTTAGCATTAAAGACAATGAGGAGTGTTTTATAGTCTGAATACTGATTTGGTACTGAGTATCGTGATACTACACTTGGTATCAGTATTAAAATTTTGGTATTGTGGCAATCCTAGTCTTAAACCACACTGACTAGTCTGTGGTGGCCTTTATTAAGATCTGGGTGAGGTTTGAGGGAAGTTTTGGTATTGTACTTTTCCAGAAACCTCTGAACTAGTGTTTCTTAGCAACATTAGCCTACAGTTCCAAACTAAAGAAGCTAAATTTGAATTCTAAACATGTCTTGGCTGTTTGACTATGCTGATTTTTGAGTGAGCTTTTGTTTAAGGCTCCACCCACTCATGCTGAAGTTATAAGGAGGGTTTCAGACTGCACTGCTGTCATAAATGAGGTGCAATACAGGGCAGACAATCAGGACAGAATATTTAAATGAACACGTCTTAAAAGCAAGGTGAAAATTGTAGAATGTTTTTTTAAATATGAGTGACTCTTTATAATATACAAGACAAGAAAATACATGATATATGAGCTTATGAACAATAAGGCACATTTTTATTTATTTTTATGAAAAAAGGCACTGAATAGCCATATTGTAGCTATAATGTGACTCCATATAGGCCTACTATGTATTGACATTGTGTGTGTGTGTGTGTGTGTGTGTGTATCCAGCTCAAATGAATATCCTGAATGTAAAAGCTTCTATTAAGATGTGAAACTGAGTTGTCAGAGAGGCTAAAGCTTGAGTATCAGTATGTCATACTCTTGAATACACAATTAAAAAGGTTAAGAGATAAGAAATAATTACACTGTTGTCTGAGAGGGCTGTCTGGATTAGGAAACATAGACACATTCATTACTAAGTATACTGTTACAGGAATGGCTTTTCCACTTACACTGTATGTCCAAAAGTTTGGGGACAACCCATCTAATGAATGCATTCAGCTACTTTACGCAGACATAGATACAAATACACACAGCTTGTCTAGTCCCTGTAGAGAAGTACTGCCAATAGAATAAGTCTAAACATGAACATGTTGGCACCATGTCTAATGCCAGGTGTGGGCTAGAGGGGTATAAAACCCCCAGCATTGTGCAACTATTTTCTCTGTTCCTTCCAGTACTTTTAGGATTTGTTGGTGGTGATCATTCAACATCCTGACCTCACTAATGTTCTTGTGGCTGAATGCAATCAAATTCTCACAGCACTGAACCAAAATCTAGTACAAAGTCTTCCCTGGACAAAACAGACAGTTATACAAACAAAATCAGCATAAACACTTTTTAATAGCCTTGATTTTAGAAGAAACAATGAATTGGCAGGTGTCCCAATACTTTTGACGTGTTTGCTTCATTAGTTTAGATCTTAAGTTCCACGGCTAATATTCCTATTCCACTGCAGTAAGTCAACCTGAGCCCTAAACCTCATCCACTAGTCTGCAAGACCTTCATTAAGATCTGGATAAGATTTGAGTGGGCTTGTTTCGGTCATGCATTTGCACAGAAATGACCTTTTTTTTTATTATTCATTTTTCGGTGACTGAGTTCTAGTGTTTGTTAGCATTATTAGCCTCACAGCATCAGTTCTATACTGTAAAAGCTAAATCTGGATTACAAATGTCTTGATGAATGGCATACAGTAAAGTGGACAATATGATTTCTGGTTGAACTGTTCCTTTAAGAAGCTCTGTGCAGTGTTGATATCATGACAAAAATAAATCACTTCACTTTTAAATAAATCAGATGGAAGACTGAGTAGAGTCAGACTACTGGAGATTGCAGACCACAAGCAAGAGCGTCATGACCTTATACATGCAATTAAAGGTTAAAAGATAAGAAATAATTACACCGTTGTCTGAGACGGCTGACCTGATGTGGCCAAAGTAGGTCAGGTCATGACTCCTGTCACCATAATGGTTTAGACAATAAAGCCATTTTAACCCTTTAAGTGCCCAAAAACCTGCTGGCATGGTATAATACTCCTTTCCTCACTCCAATGACTTAAAGAGCATCTGTATAATACAATGCACAATACAGTGGAACCTTGGTTATCATTTGCCCTGGTTATCGTATATCGTTATAATCTACTTTTTATAGAAAACTTTTGTCCCAGTTATTGTTCATCTGCCCAGTTTTCGTCTGTGTGCCAACATGAATTGCCGATAATTTTGCAAAAACAAAACACCCACGCGTTCGTCATTTACCCACACATTTGTCATTCATTCGGGCTTTGTTTCTCGTTGATAATGCTCAGAAGAAAATAAAACACGTCACATTAAAGCAATGGCACGAAGCAATACCACCTGAAAATGTGTGTGAAAACAAATAGAGGCCAAGAACCCCAAAAATGGGTGTACAAAACACTGGACTACAATGGCACGCTCTAAAATGGAACATAAACCCATAAGAGTGATGTTAAATGTTCATTTATTAAACTATTATTCTATGTAAAATGTATTTTTGTTAATATTTTGGAGTGTCTGGAACAGATTAATTGGATTTATATTATTTGTTATGGGAAATATTGCGTCAGTTATCGTTCATTTCAGTTATCATCAGGCACTTTAAAACAGATTAATGACTAAAACCTAGGTTCCACTGTATGAGCAGCTGATATATTGTTTGATGTAAAACAGAAAAACTAAATTATTGTGACCAGACCCATATTATGGCAGATTATTATAACTAGGAATGTACTAAAAATTTTTTAGTAAAAATGTGGTCAAATATTGAACATGGTTCTTCACTTCTATGATTATAAAATTAATAACTAAACTATTAACCAAAAAAAGTCTTGTAGTTAGTCAGGAATTAATGTCTATATTTTAATGAGTTGGTTTGATATCATTTAGTTTAATAACATGAGTTTAATTGATTATTCTTTTAAATTTGTAAATAAAATTTTGGAAAAATGACAACAAGACTAATATATGAATACATATGAAAATGCATGTATGTTACATTACCTTATATTTAATTAAAAAATGTGTAGCAAAATTATGACAATGTAACATAATGTAATGACTTGCAGGACACTTTAGGATGTCTGGTTCCTATCTCCACCACTTGTGCACACTTCTATCTTTGTTTCCATCTAAATGAATCAATTACTTGGAATTTGTTTTGCAAAATTGGTGGATGTCTCTTTAACAATAAATACATTTAGGTTTCAGGACTCTCAACAAACTTTTAGCCAGACTGGACAGTACCCCACACCCCCTGTACAAAGTGCACACTCATTAACCCGTGTGCTTGTGCTCAGAGGAACATATAACCCATCCACGTGAAACACATCTACAGACACACTGGACTACACACAAAAGGGGACAGTAAGCACACTTGCCTGAAGCAACAGACTGACACAGCAGTGTTGTGTCATGAGAGATATTTCTTACCTACTGCAAAAAAATACTGTCTCCTTGAAGACAATACTGATCTCCTGCTATATGAACTGTACTCAATCACATCATATCACAGTATACAGAGTACTGATACACACTCTATAATAATATACTACAGAATACTGTACTCTTTTGTAACTGTACTCTACTGTAGATACACACTGTAATATATCATAATATACAGAGTACTGTACTCTACAGTAGATATACACTGTAATATATCATAATATACAGAGTACTGTACTCTACTGTAGAAACATGCTGTAATATATCATAATATACAGAATACTGTACTCTACTGTAGATACACACTAATATATCATAATACACAGAGTACTGTACTCTACTGTAGATACACACTGTAATATATCATAAAATAGAGTACTGTACTCTACTGTAGAAACATGCTGTAATATATCATAACATACAGCCTATTGTACTCTACTGTAGATAGACCCTGTAATATATAATATAGAGAGTACTGTACTCTACTGTAGATACATGCTGTAATATATCATAACATACAGACTATTGTACTCTACTGTAGATAGACCCTGTAATATATAATATAGAGAGTACTGTACTCTACTGTAGATACATGCTGTAATATATCATAATATACAGACTACTGTACTCTAATGTAGATACACACTAATATATCATAATATACAGAGTACTGTACTCTACTGTAGACACACGCTGTAATATATCATAATATACAGAGCACTGTACTCTACTGTAGATACGCACTGTAATATATCATAATATACAGAGTACTGTACTCTACTGTAGATACACACTGTAATATATCATAATATACAGAGTACTGTACTCTACTGTAGGTATGCTGTAATATATCATAACATACAGAGTACTGTACTCTACCATAGATACACTGTAATATATCATAACATACAGAGTACTGTACGCTACTGTAGATACACACTGTAATATATCATAATATACAGAGTACTGTACTCTACTGTAGATTCACACTGTAATATATCATAATATACAGAGTACTGTACTCTACTGTAGATACACTGTAATCTATCATAACATACAGAGTCTTGTACTCTACTGTAGATACACTGTAATCTATCATAACATACAGAGTCTTGTACTCTACTGTAGATTAGGGCTGCACCTAACGATTATTTTTTTATCAATTAATCTAACGATTTTTTTTTTTTTTTTTTCGATTAATCGATTAATCTATTTGTTGCCTTGTTGTCTGCACTTAATAATGTACCCAAAAAGATGAAAAAAGAGAAATCCTCTTAATAT
>BRDA01049160.1:9814-28236 GCA_036984385.1 Crenuchus spilurus | reverse complement strand
CCTGTAAAGCTGCTTTGTGACATCAGTTGTAAAAAGCGCTTTATAAATAAAATTTGATTGATTGATTGAGTTATGTGCAGAGTTATAACTGTTATGTACAAGTGTCTGGGCATGCATGAGGAGATGATGTGTTGGTTGTTCTGGTAGCTTGGAGGGAAATTTCAGTGTGTTGGTTGAGTCACTACTAAGTCCGGCTCAGTGGACGTTCTGCAGGCACCCTGGAGAGATCCAGACGAGCTCTTGGGCTAATGTAAGGTTAGTACTGAGACCCTGCTGTGGACAGCAGCACAGCTGGGTGAGCTGACACAAAGATTTCCACTCATTAGGGACAATAAAAGACTATTGAGCACAGATGGAGCTCAAGAGCTATCAGATTATCATTATGTGGATTTCAAACACACCGCTGGAATACTGAGTCGGTCTGGAAACCCGGCATCAATGTGTGCAGCTCAGACTCGAGCAGATAAGTCATGCAGACTTCTGCAGAAATGTAGTGCTCCACCTGGGAGCTGCTTCATCCTAAACCAAGTCAACTGCTGAACATAACACAGTGTGGAAGATCTCCTTCTTACATGTCAGTACGTTTGTTCAAACTGTTTCTGTCACAATTCATCAGCAGTGAAAAGTCCTAAGCTACGTTATTAGTGTCTTACATTTCCTATAATTCCAGAAAGGATGACTCTGCTCGAGGCGGCAGCTGAGGAGACGTCGTCAACAGCCCACAGACAGCTCTGCTGAACTGGTGTAGGTTACACAGCTATTATCACCTGCGGAAACTCCACGTTTATCCCTCAAGACCTCAAATCTGCCCTTCAAATTAGCTGCAAATGATCCGAGTCAGTGCACAGCACCATTTGTCCATTACAGATGTTCCCAGCTAAAAGAGAACGTTTTAAGAATGTTCAGCCACATTTTTAAAAGGTTCCAGGAACGTTAGGCTGTAACTTCACAGAAATAACGTTCATGTTTGGAAAATGGGTGACGTAATAATGGTTTGTATTATGCTTTTGGAACGTTTCTCGCAGAACATTCCCAGTTAAGACTGGTTCACACTGCAGGATAGTCTCTAAAATTTCATGAGGATCGTAATCATTTATCTTCCCAGATGATCCTGTAGTGTGGGGTGTCTCTAATCCGATCTTTACCCCTCTGATCTCACAGTGCAGTCAGGGCTGCTCCTCATTGAGAACCATAAATATTATAAATGTTCAGTGTTTAGATTCAGTGTCCCGTAGTGGGGGTTGAGCATGATGTTGACGTCATGCTTGAAAGACCATCAACCAATGAGAGCTGAGCTGAGTTAAACATGTCAGTGTGTACAGGAGAAGAGCATGGTGGCTAAATCGTGAGTGAGGTGAACTGTGACAAAAGCATGAGTGTCTTTATAATGTGCTGTTATGGTTTCATCCACATCTTTTTCTTTTTCATGACTTTAAGCACTCTCACAACTAACACGACAATAGTTTCACTGTCATCCGCTTTGTTTGTTTACATCTAGCTTGCGAGAAACTCCCACCTGTTCTTGCAATGTTGCAGTTTGTAAGAAACCCCCACACGTTTTTGAGGCTGGGAGCTGTTGGTTGGGTGTGTTACTCATAAAGTGTGTGGTGTTACATTCATTCAGGGCAGATGGTGTAGGCAGTTTCTTCATGACTAACAACGATCAAGAACAGAAAAATGTATGAAAAATATTATGTCTGGGGTGTGTCATATTAACATCCTTTTGGATTTTTCATTTTGGACTTTAGACAAACACTAACATTATGTCAACGTTTGAAGTATCATCAGTGGTATTCATTGGTTCTGAATATCATGACATCAGAGAGAGGGACGAGTCTGCAGTTCATTTGAGCTGGAGGACATTCAGATCACATGTACTGTAGGTGACATCCTCATAATGACTGGAATGTTAAAAAACGTTATACATACATTTTAGAAACATCTAAAAACTCAACATGGATTGTGGGTTCTGAGTGGCTCAGTTGACTAAGGCATTGACAGTATGACCAGAGCATTATGAGATTGAATCCCGGTCATGCTGCTCATCACAATGTTGGCGTGATACTGAAGCAAATATGGATTCTCTGTTGTGTTTTCAGTGTCTATAGGATCTGCTCTAGTGATTCATAGAGAAGTGACCCCATTAGTCTACGTGAACAAAACAAACAACTCATCAACATGACACTCATTCATTTCTTCATTCATTCAGTGAGGACCGATGGGCCAGCTGCTCAATAAGCCACACAATGCGATCACAATTCATCATTAGTATTAAAAAAGAAGGTTCATTAGCTGCATCCATCACAGCTACTTACACAAACACAGAACATGGCCGACCCCAGAGCAACAAAGCATCCACGTTAACGATAATCCTCCCATTCACAAACACAGCTTCTCTCTCTTATTCTCCCTCTCTCTGACCTGGAGCACAGAGGGATGGATAGGTGATGACCAGGGCAAGCTACTGTCTCCAGACTGGGCGTGAAAGCTCTCCTGGTGTTTCGTAGATTACCGTGATTGAAGACCGGGTCAAAACAAGGTCGGATTCCTGAGATTCAACAATAGGCTGAGGCGCCTGACTCAAGAGGACATCAAACACTACAACTTACCACAATGTCATTTAAAACCACATGAAAAAAAACTGATAAACTCCTTGAAAGTGAGGCCTGTTATTTAGCTATTAATTTGATGTGGTGTAAGAACAGTACACTTTAGCATCGCAGTTTGTTTTGTGATACTGTATAAACTCTCAGAAACACACTATGAAATTGTAACTGGTGTTGTATTTAAACCCCAACCACTAGATGGAATTGTCATCTATCGTCAGATATTCGATTTTTAGACAAGAACTGTAAGGACAAATTTACATACATTTACATAAGGCTTATAAAAGAAGAGATGCACCCAGGGCCAGTGCTCTGCATACGCGCATCACGCGCTGTGCATGGGGCACCACAATTTTACAAGGGCACAAAACGTCTTCGGCGGGCACTCCCTTTTGTTTGGTGGTGAAATGGAAGAAGACAACAAACTACATGCACAACCTTTACTAAACTGCACTTGTTATTATGAAGCCAGAATACAGCCGCTTAGCTTTGTGTTTGTGCTGCAGTGTTAGGGAGCGTCTCACAATTAAGAAGAAATGTGAAGTGTTTCAGTGTCTGTAGTCAATGACACTCACATTAAACACACAAAACATCCATGTGACTTACATCATTCATTTTACACATTTTCATCATTTTTGCTTCATGTTTAAATTAAATATTAGTAATAATGTAACATACATTCATCTTCATTCATATTCATATATTATTGTCTTGTTTTATATGCAAATATAGAAGAATAATCAATTAAACTCATGTTGTTAAACATAATGACTAACTACAAGACTTATTTTGGGGAAATATTTTAGTTACTAATTTTATAATTATGTAAATAAACAAAGAACTGTATTTTCAGCCAAATGTTTAATTTGGTTTTGGTCAAAAATCTCTAAAAATAAACATAAGGCTGAAATTGCATTCAAAAATGTAATATATCTAAATGTTAACACTACTGAAATATATTGCAATAAATTGAATGGTAACCCCTGTATCACTATATGTACCATATTGCCAGGTTCTTGCCATTACACAACCTTTATAATGTGCTACTTAGTGGGCACAATCATATTTTAGCTCATATTTTGATCTGATTCACAATACACGGTTGTATTGTTGTATGTATTATTGTATCCCCTTTAAATGCCATGACTATACACTAGTGCATCCACAATTAGAATATGATGATAAAGTTCATTTTCGTTCATAATTTGATTCAAAAAGATAAACTGTGATATATTTAGTATTTATTACACATAAAGTGACTTATTTCAAGTCTTTTTTGTTTTAATGTTGATACTGTTTAAATAGTAATTTCCTCCAAATGAAATATTCTAATATTTTAATTCTGGATTTCTGATTTTCATGAGTTATAAAACCACAGTGATCAACATTAAAGCAAAGAAAAAGGCTTGAAATGTCACTTACACTACATGTGTCACATGTAATTAATATACAACATATGACAATTAAACGTTTTGACTGAAATTATGAACACAAATTACCTTTATCACTATATTCTACTATAGTCTTAACTGTAGTGAGAACAGGAGCTCTGAAGGTTGGTTGAATAATATTAGACTTTCAAAGAAACAGGTTGAGAAACAGGCAGGTAACATAATAAGGCAACAGATGTCAGTAGAAAGGAGCAGCTTATCATCACTCAGCTGGTCTGATACAGCTGCACTAAGTGTGTGGTGTTGAGGCCTTCAGCCCACCTGCCTTCACCCAACCAGTGCTTAATCTCCCAGGCCTCTAGGGGGAGCTCTTTAGATAATTACAGCCATAACTCCCTCGGGCACAGGTCAGCTAAGCCTGTGGCCCAGTGGCCCTGTCAGAGCCACAGATGGACGGCCTCCTCCTCGTATTACAGCTCCCTGAGAGCTGCTGGAGCACTCGCACACAGTTGGCCCATCATTCACTCAGTGGAGGCAGTGGCACATCTTCTAATGCTTCACATATCACTCATTCACCAGGGTCTGTCCAGATGAATTAACATTACACATACACAATACCCTGCCAGGACTCCATGCAGAGCTAGCTTGGCAAAAGCCTCAAAAGACAGATGAAGGTGGAGAAAAAAAGAATAAACGGTTCTTGTTCTGTGCATTTGCCCATGAACAAGTGCTCATTCTAGGAAGAAGATAAGAAATACTGCAGAATATTAATTGATATGGCTGGTGGAAGGATATATACACACTTTATTTAGACTAAGAATCTCATTTATTTAGATTAAGATTTTTTTTGTATTCTTACATTGCATTTAACTTACATTCAACTAATGTTCAGTTACCCTAACCTGACCCCAACCCCTAACCTTTAACCTTAACCCGAACCTAAAACCTAAACCTCACACTAAACTCGGTTCTAACCCTAGCAATGTTTAGTATCAACAGATGGTGTGTTAACAATGTGAACGTTAGCAGATAAGCAGATTATCTATGGTGGTAACAGAGGCTTATCCTAATAAAGTGAGACTTGGATTAGATCTGCAAAATGTTTCATTTCATCATTGTCATCACATCATTAAACATTTCTACTGGATTTTGTAGAGGTGTGCAGATTTAGTCATTTTGTGGCCTTAGATAAAACACAGGAATGGAGCCCCTGCATATGGTTTTATATATGCATGAAATTGTTATTTTGCATTTTCTTCTCTTTTCTTTTTTATTAAATTTTCATATTAATTTCAGCTAATTGTAAGGATGTGTTATTAGTTTAAAGAGGCAGTTATTAATACTAGTTTACCAATTTTGTTAAACTGTCACTATTCTGACAGTAGTAAATCACAAAAAAAGACTCTTCTCTAGCCTCAACCTGCTTCAAATGTCATTTAACACAATCAAATTAACCAAATTAAACCGACAAATCAAAGCCAGGAGGAGTGGCTGATGGAGTGTCAATCACAGCCTATGTGCTGCTTCCCTACAGGGGCTTTGGAGGCAGAGCTGGAGTGCAGCAGAGAGGGAGGGGGAGGGTCCTTGTACTTGTATGCATACAAAATTTTCAGCTCTGTAGCTCTATTACAGCCAATTACAGATAAATAAAATGTATATGCATTTTGTAATTGATTATTTAATATAATATACAGGATATCTAATATGTATGTTATGGGGATCTTGGCTAATTGCGGACCCTGGTTACTGGGGACCCCTCTGTGCATGCCTGCCTTGGCCTAGTGCTAAAACCACACATATACACAATCACTGATATGTCATGAGCATCCTGACCAATGCTGGAAGTACTTTGGGAGACTGAATCACAGGTTTTAGAGAAAAGGGCTACATTAGGGTCTAGACAGACGTATGTAATAGAGTGACAAATGCTGCATGCTTTAGATGTATAACATGTGGAAGATCTTCACTACAGGTTCATCTGGCTGGTCTCGTGATTAGCAGTGAGTGTATACTGCAGCATGGTGTGTGTCACTCATCACTCCCCCTTCCCTAAATGTATGCACAAACACCCCCAGTAGGTCTACGGCACTCTCACTGTGGTTAACCCCAGAGGTTTTCAACCAATAACACCCACACTCACACTCGCACTGATGGCTGACCTTCACGCATGTTTCCATGGTGCTGTCTCATAACGCACATTTAATGAACGCAGAAGTGCTTTCACAGTTCACATGCCTTCAGCTGGCCGTGGCCCTGTGCACTATTAAAACTGCTTTAAAGTGAAAAACCTCATCATCTGGAGTGGGCCACTCCAGCATTTTAGCCCTGCACGGGTCCATAACTAGGCTGACGAGGACAAGCGCCTGTCACATTGAGCCCCCTGTGAGGTCAGAACCTTGGGTCTGAGGTCATGGACTGCTTATTATTAATGAAGGCCCCATTATTCAAGAGAGGCCAGAAAGGGTGACGGCACTGACCTCTAGGTCATCCATCTTGGGGGGGGGGGGACTGAGAAGGAGAGAGAAGTGTGCTTAAACATGGCGCATAGCTAAAATCTTCTGGCCTGGCAAACAAGAACAAATTACCTTTTCAGTAAAACAAACAAGATGTCAGTCTGAAACACAAGCAACTCGGAGAACTCGAGGAATGTCCAAGTCTGATATTTTTATCAGACAAACCTTGTTGGTCTGGTGGACAAACATCACATGTGTTTGTAGTGGTTCCACTGAAGCTTTTAAATTATCCTCCACTGCTAATATTCATGAGTCTACACTGTTATTAATGTGCTAGTGCAGCTCCATAAAGCAGAACATTGTGAAAATGTTTGTGTTCATAATTTAATGCATATTCATTAAATGTGAAATCTAAAAGTGAAATCAGCTTAAATTTAGTCTCAATGTTTCATATTTTTCATTTTGAGAATTGTTTTAAGAGTATTTGTCATAAAATAAGCAAAATCAACTGTCAGTATAGTGAGATCATTCTACTTAATAAAGTTCTTTAAAACAAGTCAAATATGTCAGACTTTAAGTTAAATAATCTTATAATAAACTCTAAATATTCATTCAGACATTCAGACTAGATTTAAGATGATTTCACTTTTTAAGATATCATATTTTAAGCCTTTTTAATGTTTATACAGTTTGAATAGCCAATTTACTCCAAATTAAATATTCAAATCATTTCAGATTCTGGATTTCTGATTTTCATGAGTTATAAGTCACACTGGTCAACATTAAAACAAAGTGAGTGATCTAATAGTTTTAGGCCAACTATTACTTACAACTTAACAACAACCATCTATACTAACTCAGCAACTATCTAGACCAGCACTTAAACCACCACTATTCCATGGCTCAAATTTAGGCCTATCACAACTAAGATTAATCAACTACTAATAACTGTGATGAACAATTTGGGAATCAATGTGGGCAGCTTATTTACTGTTTCACTAAGAAGTCTGAGCTGTAGAAGTCTTTTCTGTTGCACATGAAGCCTAGCACTAGGTACTCGCTGTTGAATTTCCTTAATTTTGGTTTATTGGTTTTCTTGCATTATCCAGTCAGGGGTTTGATGGCTGCTTCACTTGTTAGGTGGTCCAGCCTCAGGGTCTTTCTTTTTTGAAAGATCCTGTTAACCATTTATCCACGATGGGCAAAACTCAAACAATATGAGCGATATAAATTTCAGTGAAATTTGTACTAATATTAACCAGCTTCCTAGTGTACCAGCCAGTTAAACTAGGATATACCCATCAACAAGCTCATGCTTTGTTTATTTGTAAACAACTGACACTATTTAAAATCATTAAGAATAGATCAGAAAATGTAACTACATCAGAGATTAGAAAATTAACTTCACCCTCTAACTACATCAAGCACCATGTTTCAGTTCTGAGTCCTCTTCATTTGAATGTGTCTGGAAGCTCGTCATGGGTTTCCTCAAAGAGCCAAAAACGGGTTATTTTTAGAACATTAAAAAATGTACTTTTGGCCAATAGCCAAAATAGCCAAAAGCCCTTGGGGGATGTAGACCGCAGGTTGAAATCCACTGATCTAGATCACTGTACATAACCTCGCTAGGCCAAAACTGGCCTCTACAATGTTTTCATTTCACATATTAACTGAATATTAGTTAAGTGATATAAAATTTATCAGATTCTGAGCATATGATTTGCCCAACAATGGCCACATGCTTGTTCTTTCACACTACTGTTCTGAGTAAACAAAGACCTTTCGACCTGTCGACCTGTCTCCCACTGCAGTTCACTACTCTGTAGCCCACCCCAGACACTTTCCTGGGCCTTAGGCAAGGCCGCTCTGTGCCCAATCAAGTCAACACAGAATCAATTAAAGTGAAGGAAGCAGTTAGCAAACCACAAAGCCTGGCTGCAAATAAACAAGCCACGCAGTGTTCACCCATCCGTTTATAGGTGATCTGAAATACAGTCAACAGTGAAACACATATTAAAAACCACTGTGTGGGAACACTGCTGCGGTGGCTTTTTTTAAAGCGAAGGCTCGATCGATTAGCAGGGAGGCCGGAGGTGGAAGAGTGGCAGTCTGAAGAGAGCGCAGGCTAGACAGTGAGAGGGTGGTCTGCTCGCTGGCAGGCTGACCGTTTTTATCTTCAACAAACGCAGCAGCTACAGAAAAAACAGCACATGTAACGTCATGTAACATCTAAACATAGAGCGCCCTCAGAGTGCCGAGCATGCTCAGGCCCCCAACACCTGGTGCCCTCAATCTCGCCCTGCCTGCGCTGCCTTCCTCCCTCAGAGCCTGTCAGAGCCTCCTCCATCAGCCAGCCAGGCCTGCAGGGCCCACAGCCAGAACACACACATACAACACACACACACACAACACACACACAGTCTTACACACACATACACACACTCACATGCACACAGACACACACACACACACATTCATACATACACATACACACACACACACATTCATACATACACACACACATTCACACAATCATACACACACACACACACACACACACACACACACCCTCATACTCACACACATACACACACACTCACATGCACACAGACACACACACACACACACATTCATACATACACACACACATACACACAATCATACACACACACACACACACACACCCTCATACTCACACACATACACACACATACAACACACAGGCACACATACACACACACATTCACACAGTCATACACACACATACAACACACTCACATACACACACCTATACGCACACACACACACACACTCAGCCACACATAACACATGCACACTCATACACATACAACACACACACACACACACATACAACACACACACACTCACACACATACACACACTCACACACATACAACACGCACACACTCACACAGACGCACACACACACACACACACACACACACACACACACACATCCACACATTCACACAGTCTTACACACAATCACACGCACACACATCCATACATGCACACATTCACAAAGTCATAAACACACATACAACACACACACACACACACACACACACATACACACACATAACACATGCACACTCATACACATACAACACACATGCACACACATGCACACACCTATACACACATACGCACGCATGCACGCACGCACACACACACACACACACACACCCATTTGTACACATACACAGCTTTACTCTAACTGCTTTAAGAGCTTTGATGGAACAGCCTCTAAAAGCTTTGCGTTCACTTTTCTTCACATTTAATTTAACAATTTCAATTCCATCACTGTCTGTTCCAATGAACCTCCTCAAAACTTACATTCTGTCCCATTCAAAGTGTCATTTTGTCATCTTCATTTTATCTTCTGCAACGTTAGCTGTTCTGTAGTGTGAACACTTCTCACAATCACAGAGTTACAGAAAAGACTAGTAATGTAATGGACACAAACTGGATAAAATGTTTTAAAGGAACCTTGTAAAACATATAAAGTTCCTCAGAGAACCGCTCATAGCTACAGGGTTCCTGGAGGGTTTGTGTGGTGTAATTATTTCACTCATATTAGACACAAATCCCATGATGACTGAGCACAAAAACACATTTTATATTTCCTTATGACACAAACCTCAGAAGAGACTGTCAAATAGTGAGACCTTCATTAATCTACACTCTACATTCTGTTTCCATACATACTAACAACATCCTCTGGAATTTCTGCATCTGCAAACCCTGAGGAACACCCAACGTTTACAGAGGTGGGCGAGTTTCGCAATTTCTTGAGGAGCAACACCTGCAGCCCTCATTTGAATTTCCCTCATCCTCGGCTTGGAGGGATCAGCTCAGTGATGCGGCGCATATTGTGCTGGATGGACAGCGGAAGCCAAATTGTAGTTTGAGCGAGAGCCAGCAGTGCAGACCAGAGCCAAGTCCACTCCTCCTCCTCCAGCCCAGCCAGAACTATCACAGACCTCTCATAAACACCAGGATTTACCATCTCCGTCTGATGATAGGCGATAAAGCAGGAAAAAAAGCACCTTTCCATAAATCTGCTCAATCCTGCCACTGTCCCACATGCTTATTACTACATGAAGATGCCTGCAAAGAAGGAGAGCAGGGGCAGATGTTTCTTATCTCTCTCTGATCAGGCCGGAAGGTGGACATGAGGAATGCATGCGTGGACATGGAACTTCCTGTGTTTTGCGAGATCGTTCCTCCCTGCGATCCCACAAAACCTTCTACATCCTGAAGACTCCAAGTTCAACATTTCTCTGTTTGAGCAAATATTTATTATGGGCTGTGGTTGCATGATTGACA
This sequence comes from Crenuchus spilurus, assembly GCA_036984385.1. NCBI lineage: Eukaryota > Metazoa > Chordata > Actinopteri > Characiformes > Crenuchidae > Crenuchus > Crenuchus spilurus. The sequence continues at coordinate 17,436 of BRDA01049160.1, read as the reverse complement.
TCATACGATAATATCCTGAGTTTAAAACACTATAACCGCTGTGCTATTCTTTGAAGTTATGAATTACAGACTGTAGCCCGAATGTAATGAATCTAAGTTTGGAATATTTGGATTCCAAGTGACATTTGGAGAGCGCATCGTATTTATCCAGCAAACCTGATTAGCCTGATAGGCTCGACCGCATGGTGATATACATCCATAATCTGTCAGATAAACATAGACTGGACAGTGCAAAGTGATTAGCATTACCCAGTGAAGCGCACACCACCAGATTTAACCAGTTGCCTCATGGAAGTGTTATTGCTGTGTGGTAGTTACGGTTCTATTGTTAGCTCATGGATGCCTCGGCTGTTCTCACCTTAACAGACTTATTGAGTGGCCTTGTCACAGAGGCAGCAGTGGGGGGTACTGACAGAGCAGAACGGTGAGATGGCAAGGCTGACAAACACACAATTCTGTATATTAATATACAACCATCCGAGTGACAGATATGCCTCACCTAGACCCCAAGAGCAAGAAATGTGAAGGCAGTAGTGTTACATGTTGTCATTTAATACAGGCACTGAGTACATGTGTAGCTTCTGTTATTGGTTATTTCAAACCTGCCAACGTTAGGTTATTAAAATAGATTTACGTAGATGTACGTGGGGGGTGGACAAACTTTACTTTCACTTTCAAAAAACATCCCAGACTGGTGTTGAAATATTTGGGGATTTAGCTCCACCCCTGTCAATGACCCTGGGTTGGGTTGCCAGATATAGTGTCATGAATTCCACACACACACAAAAAAAAGAGTTGTATCACTGAAATCAAGAATAATTTTAGAAACAACCAAAGCAGATCCCAGCAGAATCAGGAGTGTTGATAAATGTTATTCTCTGCACATTTGGCCAAAATGAAATAAAATAAAAATAAAAACAAATCTTCAATGCACTTAGATGGATGTAAAAGTGAACTGATACATAGTTTCACTCACTGATGGTCATTACTTCATTGATTTGGAGATTTTTTAATTCTATTTAAATTTAATTTAAATATATTCACTTATATTTAATATTCAATTCTGCGTATTCAAAATAAAATCTGCATATAATCAAACATAAAAGTCCAAAAATTAAATAAAACAAGAGGTATTTTTGAATTGTTTGTGTTCTCAATATTCATCTTCTGTGTAAAACTGTAAACATTTGTGAAATCACTTGTAAATATATAATGTAAAGATGTATTTTTATATATTTATTTGTATCACAAAATGTAATTTTACAAAGGATCTCTCAGTTTAGGCAGGTAGCTTAAGTACAAAGCCTTGATATTCCTTTTGGACATCCATCAACACTGAGCTTAGGCTGTCTGGCTAACTTAGAAGTCCTGCCTTGTGGAAGCCCCTGACTTATTTATTTATTCATTTGATTGTGTGTGTAATCTAGCATGTGTCAGTCAGTCCAACATGTCTACAGCACAGTTAATACAAGCAAACCAAACAAATCTCTTGAGGTCCCAGATGCCACAGTGGCCTCCTCCCCAGAGGACCTTCAGATAAACCTGTTTGACAAAATGCAAATGAAGTGAGCAACCACCAGGCAACACACTAAAAGCACATCAAAACAACACTGAAAGATATTCGGCGTATATGAATCACACTTCTTATACTCTTATACTCAAACTCAATGAAGTAACCAGTGGCTTCAAGAGCACTGCAGCCTTTCATGTGACCTTGATTTTGATCGACAATGTATCTGCTTCTCATCATGTTTATTTCACTGTTTCAAAAGAACGTAGCTACAAAATAGAGGTGATAAACTCAACTATACATCCAACATATTTTCCGCGAGATGACAGAATGGAAGTGAATGCCTACGCCAAGCTGAAAAAACCTTGAGCTAACAACACAAAGACTCTCCCTGCTTATTCATCCCTCAGGAGAAAGGCTTTCAGGCCCACAGAGGTGATCATTCAGCCCTGGAGCAAGGAGGGGGTAGTTTACAGAGGGGATCTTGGGTGATTACCTGTGAGCTGTGCTTGTTTGCTGGAGAGGAAACAGGCTAAAGGTAGGTTCGGGTTGCACTCTGAGGCAGGGGGCGGGGGTATGCAGGAGGGCTTATTTGAGGAACAGGTTGAGGCGCGCTGCCTCGCGAGGCTGCTGACGGACTTAAGCAATGCTGTCAGAGCCAGACTGATGATGTTGCTTTTTCTCACGGCGGGGCCAGCCATGCTAGCGCTAATCCTCTTTCGCTGCTAATGAAAAGCAGGTGAGTGGTGACACAGTTGAGAGAACTCGTACAACACACACCTCAGGTGCAAGGTAAAGTCTTAAGGGTAGGTGAGAGCCAGGGAGCATTCTGGGAGCAACACACCAGAGAATAATAAACTTGGTGCTAACGATGGCTATCTCAAACTAGCCAGAGATCTAAAGCTATCTGTTTCCATACAAACACACACACACAAACATCTCCACACGTTCAGAAAAGGCTAGACCTACATTCAGTGCTCCCATGCATAGCATTCCTGTGTGCCTGCTGGCTCTTATCCCTTCACACTTGTCACACTGAAATTCAGCCACTCGAATGTTTTCGAGTCATCTGAAGAGTCTCTTACGGGCCTGTTAGCATGGGGGGAAGTGTCAGGTGACAAAGCCGGGCCTGAAGCCTCACCGGGGGGCCTCCCAGTCCCCCGCCACTTCAGCCTGTTGTCCACACAATGGCTAATTGGAAAGATCTATGGGGTTCAAAGATCCCAGGTTTAATCGGTATTTAGCACCATCTGGGCTGTAGGCTCCCAACCTCCTCCTGCTTTCCTTTATTCAAGACTTCCTGCCAAAGGCCGGGGACCATCAATCCCCTGCTTTAAAATGGAGACTTGCAACAAGAAGGAGATGTGTGTAAGCTGCTAAACGTGGAAGTTTTATTTCGTTCGAGGCAGAATAATAGTGCCTTTTAAATATCGAACAGATGTGCAGCAGGTTTCTATTAAGAAACCCATTTTTTTGGTGGTACAGTAAATTCCCTTCTGAAGATCTGATACATGCAGCAACTTGCATGTCTACAGTTCATTACAACACCAGGACCACTATCAGATGAACACACACTGTCGTCTTCAATCCCTCATTCTTTCCCTTTGTAACTGACTGCCGAAAAGGCTGTTGTCTCTGTAGAGGAGAACAGTAGTCCCTAATGAGCCTTTCACAGCACTGTGGTGTTAGCAATGAGGGTTGCCAGGTCTTTCACACTGGAAGTGGCGAGGGTTGCCAGGTCTTTCTTCTGTCAGCAGCTCATGCTGAGGTATTTAACACATTGTAGACAGAGCTCTTCAGCTAGGACACAGATGCGCCACATTGAACCCAAACGCCACACAAAGCACTCTGAAGATTTAGTTATTTTCTCTACAAATCCAAGCACAAATAGGCCAGAAAGGCAGAGGAGCCAAGAAGATTCCAGTAGTACAGAATCTGTTATGACAGAGCTGGAACCAGCTGCACGCATTTACCAAAGAACAGGGAAGAATAGGGAGGATGGTAGCGTGAAAGACTTTTCTTTCCCCATCATAAAAATGCACAACCAGCCATTCCTGCTTTCTTTCAACTACAGCTGTGACTCAGTGGGTACAGCCGAAGAACTCCTAGTCTAGCTTTTCCGGCCAGAGAGACACCATGTTCTACATTATGTCAAATAATGTTCTAAGTGTAGGTGATGTTACAACAGATGTAGCATCTAGCTTTAAGTCATTTGGAGTTGGCTTTCATCATCTCCTCACATCAGTTCCTCCTTATCAAAGGAATTCCCTGCCACATGAGTCTGTTGTGCACTGTTTAGAGCAAACATGATCATCTCCATTTCACAGTGCTATCATCTTCTTCATCTAAGAGGATTTGAAATGTGAGATGTGGCGCTGGCCACGGAGCTTTTTCTCTCTGACTCTCGGGTGAGTGTCAGGCAGGCTTCCAAACACAAACACATTCTCTGGCCCAGACTCCATCCAAATCTAATGAGACTTAAGCTCACCCTTCAACACACGCCCAAACGGGAAAACTCTCTAACGCTGCCATCCGTGGGCCTAAACCTGGCTTAGCAGGAAGCTCGTGCTCAAACCGCTAAATCAGCCCTGAGGGATGAGCTCATGCGGTGAGAGCTAAGAGGATATGGAAATAGTTAACAGGAAAGGCACAAAGCATGTTGTTTTATCAATGGCCTTGGCTGCCGCCTCGTGGGATAAGAGAAAAAGAGTGAGAAGAGGAAATCTCAGTTTTGTTAAGGCGGCAGAACAATGCCACACTGTAACTGATCCAGGTGTGAATATTTGTTAAACTTGCTCTGGCCTTAACGTATGTCGCCACAGGCCAAAGAACACACCGAGGAGGCCGTGTGGTGAGAAGCTGATTTTGAAAGTTTAGAATCTGATCCCGGCTGATGTTCCAGAGCATACATTTGAAATGCAAGCTAAGATTTCCCCATAACTGGGCATGTTAACAGCACAGAAGCTAGAATTGTGTATGCTACAGTTGTCAAAATGACTGCAGATTGAAAGAATGAATAATCAGAAAGGCATCTGTTCCCAGAGTGAATCAGACACATAGGCAGTTTCGCTGCAACACCACCTCCACCCTCAGGAGCCAAGGCCTCACTCTCCATTTCTGCAAACTGGAACCACACACCTATTCCTCTCAAGTTGTCAAAACCTGGAGTCCAATCTCATGGCTACATGGTTACTGTCTGTGGCACATGAGGGAGAGATACCCTTATCTGTGCTCTAATGGGGCTCAGGGAGCATTACTCCTCATCCTGCCTCTAGTACTCGCTTTCCTACTACAGAACCAAGGAGGAGAGTCTCCAGCTCTATCTTTGGAATGTGGGAATTTAATCTGCGGAACGCTCCAGGCTTGGGAGAAGACCCTCTGTGTTGACAGTCCGCCTCTTCAGACAGACACCTTGAGCTGGAGGGAAATGCCAGGGGCCGTGGTAAGCCCTGATTAGAAACTATGCTCAATGCTTCATCTCTCCACACCTCCTGCCCCACACCTCCACGAGTATCCAAAAGCACTGCCCAGCACCAGGAAGACCACCTGGCCCAACAGTTGCCAAAATACTCAAGAAACACCTCACCTCTTGGCTAAAGGGAATCAATGTGTGAATGAAAGAGCAAAGACAATAACATAAAAAATCATTTTACAGGCAGGTCGTTTATGTGTTTGGTGGAGTATTATAATACTGGTAAACCTGCCATTAACTTCAGTGCCATTTCCAGTAATGCCTGTTTTCTTTAAAGATGTGCCAATGGAATGCTGCCGTTTCACATCAAAGACAGTGTGAAATATCTGAAATGGAGAAGTCCCATATACAGAGAACAAAGACATTACAACCACAAACAACTTCAGAGGGATATTAACAGGAACATGTCACGAGCTTCTGACTTTCTAAGAGATGCAAAGCAGCAAAGAGGTTCAGCTTTGGCATCTCCCAGTCTAGCAAACCTCCATAATCTGCCAACAAAACATCAGAAACTATTGACACAGGCTGCACACTCTTTCTCTGGGGCCAAGTTATCTCCTAAAAAAAGCTTCAAGAGGGCTGATAGTTGAGCTTACTGTCTACCTACGTTAATTCACACTCACTTTTCTCTCAGTCCAGGGAAGGCGCGCAGTTGACCTGCTTGATGAATGAGCCCTGAGAGATTTGTTTTTGTCTCCCTTTCTATTTCTCTCTCTTTCTCCATCTCTGTCTCTCTCTCTGCTAATGACTGCACTGCTTGCCGGCGCACGGTGGCTGGCCATCAATAACCCCCATCTGGCAGATCCAGAGGAGGGGAGCGGATGAGCCTCCGGCAGGCACGCATCTGCTTAAGCATCCATGCTCTGCTGCGAGTCCCCTTCTTGCAGAGTGAAGGTTGTATTGCTAATGCACTGTGCCGGGACTTGGGCTTGTTAGAGTGCGGCAATGGGACGCTTATTTATTGCTGCACTCGCACATGTTTCTACTGAACGGTGCTAACACAGAGCAGATGTCTGCCAGGGGTGTGTGCGGTTTGGTGAAGCTAGACTATGACCCAAGGACTCAATGTGTGGACACGTAATGCATCACGGAGCTTGACGGCAGAGACAACACACAAAACCTGAGCAGAACACTTATCCTTGGACTGCCTGTTGTGCTCTAGAATATTCTCAAGTAATTATACAACAGACTGGAGTCTCAATCTCTTACCTGAGCTGGTGGCATTCAGATGTCACGCCACACCAAATCATAAGCCAGGGTTCGGTTTATGGGCTTGTTTTTCATCACATTTCAATCACGTTATTCAGCCCAGTGAAACAGCTGTCTGGGTGGCCTAGTACCTAAACAGGCTATTATTTCACTGAAGCAGCACAATGAGCATGCAGCCCTTCCAAGATTTTCCCTCAACAACAGTGTGGGTTAGGCAATTTGCCTTTAAAATGCTCAGCATTAAATACAATGAATGAATGGGAAATCTTACCATCTCATTAATTAAATGGTCATTTAAAGACTAATGCCATTAGCGTCCCAACCCTGTCTGCTGACGGGCACAGCATTGGGCCGCTATTAGCAGCTGGAAAGGCACAGTGTGGAAAGACACGGCAAAGGATAACATATAATCTCATGACACTTCACTTGGGAAGAACAGTTATGACACCATGTCCATTAGCCAAATGGAGTGCACTTCAGTAGTATTGATCAGGATCTCTCTACACTTGATTTCGTGTCCCATAGCACTCTGCGCTAACCTAGCAGGTCAAAGGCTAATAAATCTGGCCCATAAATGCTCCATGGAAGGCGGAGATGACAAGCAGCAGCAACAATGTCTTTAATGACGAACGACGGGTGGCTCCTCTCTTGCAATCTACTCTCTCGGTCAGGGATTAATGCGATGGCCAGCTTTGATGTCGCCACAAAAGCACTGCCACAACCTTCTGGTGACCAAATGTGCAACTTCAGAGCGGTCAGTGATTCATACGTCCCGTCGAGTGGATTTTCCATACTGCCTGGCAAGGATTTTAGACAGAATGAGGAGGCAAGACAGACGGCAATGAATATATGGCTATGCTCACATTACAAGATTTTTCGCTCAGAAAGGATTTGACGGTTAACATTCATATCCGTAAGTGACCTGTATCTGTAATGTGAACTGGTCTGTCTCTGGGATGGCACTCAGGCACATATTGATAAGTTTATGCATGTGGCCTCCGTCACCTTCAACAATAAAATTCAGATTTGTGCAGGGTTGGCAGATTTGCAAAAATACAGTCAAGGTGAAACGTCAGAGGTAGCAGGATGCAGAGTTTTTGCACTAAATAGAAAAAGAAAATGAATGTCAAAGTCACTTTTTTAAAGCTTCAAATGTCACTGATTAGACACTTTAGAGTTTGGGTTAGTTGAAGTTTGTGTACACAGTAAATCAATACTATTAGAGTTAAATTAACACTGAGGGTGTCAAAATGTAACACTTGGGGCAGCCATGGCCTAGTGGTAAGGATCTGGTCTTATGACCAGAAGGTCGCTGGTTTGATCCCCAGACAGGACATGACTGAAGTGCCCTTGAGCAAGAGAACGAGTTCCCGTGAAGTCAGTACAGGACAGACCCCTAGTTTGGTCGCTGGAAGACCAGTATTCTGGTCT
>BRDA01049153.1:0-14126 GCA_036984385.1 Crenuchus spilurus | reverse complement strand
CTAACACCTCTGTTTACTAACATCAGTCTCACTAATACAGGGTTACCAGATCCTCTAATACTCCATCACACATCAGCTACTAACACCTCTGTTTCACTAACATAACATCAGTCTCACTAATACAGGGTTACCAGATCCTCTAATACTCCATCACACATCAGCTACTAACACCTATGTTTTACTAACATCAATCTCACTAATACAGGGTTACCAGATCCTCTAAAACTCCATCACACATCAGCTACTAACACCTATGTTTTACTAACGTCAATCTCACTAATACAGGGTTACCAGATCCTCTAATACTCCATCACACATCAGCTACTAACACCTCTGTTTTACTAACATCAGTCTCACTAGTACAGGGTTACCAGATCCTCTAATACTCCATCACACATCAGCTACTAACACCTCTGTTTACCAGTTTTACTAACATCAGTCTCACTAGTACAGGGTTGCCAGATCCTCTAAACTCCATCACACATCGGCTACTAACACTTCTGTTTTACTAACATCAGTCTCACTAATACAGGGTTGCCAGATCCCCTAAAACTCCATCACACATCAGCTACTAACACGTCTGTTTTACTAACATCAGTCTCACTAATACAGGGTTGCCAAATCCCCTTATATTCCATCACACATCAGCTACTAACACCTCTGTTTTACCAGTTTTACTAACATCAGTCTCACTAATACAGGGTTGCCAGATCCCTCAAACCTTATTCAGTTTTATTTAATGCAAAAACCTGCAGACCACCTACTCTGAAGTTTTACCGGCAACTGTATATGTGCAAACCTGGCAACCCTGCACAAATGTGACACTTTTTGTTGGTGGTGATGAAGGTGACGTGTATACACTCATGAATGTGCGCATGCGCACTGTTTCAGAGACAGATTATGACTATAAATTACATTTCTGAATGTGAACCATCAAGATTTGAGCAATAATGTTTAATGTGAACGCAGCCTTAGTCCAGTCAGAGGGCTGTACTGTAGTAACGCACCTGTACTACTGCATGTGTATTGTATGTAGTCATTGCACTTGTGCTCAGTGTTGTGCCTGTCCTGCAGGAACGTTGTTTATTTTATGTGCAGGTGAAATGACAATAAAAAACCTCTTGATCTTGAACTTCCTCCATGCTGGAGTCCAAACTCTCTTCCGCCTCACAACTTCCAGACCTTAACTGCTAATAATGTGTTGCGAGACCTTCAGAGTGATCATGGCTTGGCTCAGAGCTGTTGTGGTGGCACAAAAAGGACAAACCGGGTATTTATCCGGTAACAGTGTGTCCCTGCACGTGCGTGAGTGTTTGCTTGCTGAGCGTTGAGGATGTGAACTATTTGTTTTGAGATGCTCAGTGTTCCAGCTGTCACCATCAATGTTCCTTCTGCACCTCATGTTTTGATGTGTGCGTGTGTGGTAGTCAAGGCCAATGAACTCATGCTGTGTTTGTGCTTGTATGTCTCAAACCTGCCACCAGATGGCACCTTTTCACTTCACTTCCCACAGTCATGTGTTACATAATCCGGAGCATGGATATGGAGCTCTGGCTGCACAGGGAACCTGAGGAAAATGGTATATACCATCACACAAGCCACCCAGACCTTATATAACATCTCATTCTGAGTGAAAATGCTGAAATTATGATTGTATTTGTCTCAAAAATTGAGAATCATTCCGCTGTGTGATTGTTTGTGCATCCCATTTGTTTGGCTTAGTGCTTACATAATTACATAGACAAACTCCAGTCCTGTATTCCGAATTCGTGCACAGTTTGGTGATCTTCCTCAGCAAACACACCTGACTCAGCTCAGCAGGTTTAATCTGTGAGAGTGGAGAAATCACCAGCCTGTGCCTCCACAACTGGAGTTTGACACGCCAGTGATAAGCTATGGTGGAGGCCCAGAGCAGCACTGGTTGCAGTTGCCTATGTTCACCACCCAGGGGGGGTAGAGAGCTATTTCTGTCCTGGCACTGGTCTTGGAATGGAACATGGGCTGTAGAAAACAATGTTAACCCCCTGGTGTCTGAGGGTATTTCAGACACTCTGATGTAGTCGGACATGCCTTCACTTTTTTACAAATTACACACATCTAACATCATTAGTTCAGCACAAACTCAGCAACAACCGTGTCAAAACAGGAAGAGTGTCATAAATCTATATTCTGATTAAATTTGGTCATTACCGTTTATAAATTGTGGCTTTATTTGTAAAGGTGAGAGCTCTTTTATTTGACGGGGCGACTTTGCACATTGCACAGCTGGTAACCCACCAATGGAATATCTGGAATTACCATGTCATTATCATATGAATGACAGATCGCATCATTTGGTGGGAAAAAAGTGCAGCTGTCTGAGTCGCTCTCACAAACATGTCTCTGCTTATTTAAGCTCCTCTCGCAAATATCTAAGAGTATTTCATGATGTAGTACTGTTCTAAGTAAACACTGATGAGCGCCGCAGAATTCGTTTATATTTCAGAACTTACGCTTCTGCTCCCAGAGACATAGAACATTAATAGTCAATAGTCTCTTCAACATTCCTATAGGGCTGGTTTCCCGGGCTGGGATTAGCTATGGACTGTATTGTCTTTACAGCTGAAAACTTTCACTAAAACTGCTATTTAGTCCAGTTCTGGGTTTAATCTTCAGTCCTATATCTCCAATATCCTACATTCACCAAAAGTATTGGGACATCTGCTCATGCATTTTAGAGCTCAAGTTAGAGCTTTTGTTAGAGTAATTGTCTCTACTGGCTTCCTACTCGATTTTGGAGCATCGCTATGAGGATTTGATTGCATTCAGCCACAAGAGCAGTTAGTGAGGTTAGGATGATCACCACCACCTTATCCCAACTCCACTGACTCATCCCAAAAGTACTGGATGGAGCACTTTCTCTAACCCACCTGGCATTAGACATGGCACCAGTGGGTTATTTGGACATGCAGTGTGTCTTGCTACTATAAATAAACATTGACCACTTTGATTTGACGGTTCCACTTGCATCAGAACATGACTGTGGCCTGGACAGACGTCCCACCAGAACCACCTCACTGACCAAAACATATTGAACTCATTATTGTGTTTCTCCTGCTCTGCTCTAATACTTCACACGTCTGAGCGTTTAATGTACTGGAACTCATTAGATGGAGATTAAGCGTCGCCGGATGAGCATCATTGGTTCATAATCGGATCCTCAAATAAAAACTTCCTCCTGTAACCAGCGTCTGGACTCCAACCATCCACAGTCAGACACTTTGTGTACAAATTCAAGTCCGTTATTACCCTCACCAGGAGAGGTTGACCAACAAAGATCCAGCCAAGAATAAGACGAAGCATTTCTGTATGCAGCTGTGAAACACGGTGGTGGCAGTATCAGGGTTTGGAGTTAGTTTGCTGCCAATCCAGGACGGCTTGTTGTCATTAACGAAACAATGAATTCTGAACGATGTCAGCAAATTTTAAAGGAAACTGTCCGAACATCTGTCCATGAGCTGAATATCAAGATAATTTGGGTCCTGCAGTAAGACAACGACCCTAAACAAGTGGGTTCTACTAAAGAACGGTTACATTAATAAGTAGAAAAGTTGTAGAAGGACCTGAAGGACAGCAGTTGCCTTTGCTGCTTGTGGGTCACTTCACTGAGGAATCAGTTTCCTGAACTCCAGGCCCCAAATAAATAGTTCCGCCTGAAACTCAATATGAGTCAGAAGGTCCGGTTTTGATGCCTGTTTCCTGAGCTATATGATAAGCAGCTCTTTCGGGCAATAACCGGTCCAGGAAGGAAGATGCAGTTAAAGCATTCCTGAAACATGATGCTCAGATGTCTTTTGAATGTCTTTCAGGAGTTTTTCTGATTAAAAAGTTTGTGTCAAAGTAGCTTTTGTTTAAAAGACAGTCACAGAAAAACAGCCTTTGTGACATCACATACACTGTTCAGCCATAACATTAACACCACCTGCTTGTATCTACACTCATCGTCCATTTTAGCTCCACTTTCATAAAGATACACTTTGTAGTGCCACTATAACCTCCTCCATCCTCTTTGTCTATGACACCACCCACACCTCCATACCCTCTTACATCATCCCTGTCCCCAACACCACCCACACCTCCATACACTCTTCCTCCCTCCCTGTCCCAGACACCACCCACACCTCCATACTCTCCTCCATCATCCCTGTCCCAGACACCACCCTCATCTCCATACCCTCCTCCAACATCCCTGTCCCCAATACCACCCACACCTCCATACCCTCCTCCAACATCCCTGTCCCAGACACCACCCACACCTCAACTCTCCTCCATCATCCCTGTCCCAGACACCACCCTCATCTCTATACCCTTCTCCATCCTCCCTGTCTCCAACACCACCCTCATCTCCATACCCTTCTCCATCCTCCCTGTCCCCAACACCACCAACACCTCCATACCCTCCTCCAACATCCCTGTCCCTGACACCACTCACACCTCCATACCCTTCTCCTCCCTCCCTGTTCCCAACACCACCCACACCTCCATACACTTCCCCATCCTCCCTGTCCACAATCCTCACATCTTCCCTGTCCCTGACCCTACCACCACCCATTATTACCCTCCTCAGGAGTGGTCGTCCAACAAAGATAACTCCAAAGAGCAAGATGTGTAATAGCCCATGAGGTCACAGAGGAACCCAGAGTAATTTAATGAGTCCACCATCAGGAGAACACTGAACCACACTGGTGTACATGGCAGGGTTACAAGGAGAAAGCTTACTAATAATCAGAACTATATTTAGTGGACAAAATAGATCTTTTTGGTTTAAATGGGAAGTGCAACCTCATCTGTGAAACATGGTGGTGGTGGTGGTATCAGGGTTTGGACTGTTTTGCTGCATCTTGGCCAGGACGGCTTGTCATCATAAATTCTGGATTATAGCAACAAAGTCTAAAGGAAAATGTCAGGACAGTCTGAAGAGAATGTGAGTCATACAGTAAAACGACAATAAACACACGAGAGGTTCTACGTTAAAAAAGAATAAAGCTGGTCATGTACATATAGTTATAAAGTGAATGATGGCTGTTGTCGATCGCTGGACTTCAGGGGAGAAAATAAAATGTATAAAAATGTAAAATATGGTCCTGTTAAATATTCAGCACTCGGAGGTGTCTCCGGCTCGGCAGAAGAACTTTTATTGGATTTGTGGTGCTTTTTTATTCTGGTTTCACTAGACTTGTGTTGCCATGGCAACGTGATATTGGGAAGCAGCGTGAATATGTTTGGGCCCCAACATAGACCCATGTTCTGTACCCTTACCGAGTCCAATCAGCACCAAGTGGTTCTACTAAAGAAGGTTTAAAGAAGAACGCAGTGTAAGTTTAGTTATTGTACTGTGAATGTCGGAGAGCTTTGAGTGTAATGGTTAATGTAAGTAAACGTTCTGACCCTCTACAGAGGACTTTTACTGCAGAGCTTAGTAAGAACCATCCCACCAGCCCAGAACGCTGCCCAGCACTTCTATGGTTCTTCCAGTGGACGTGGCCCAGAAACTGGTGACCCACAGCGGAGCCTGAAGGACATGATGGATAGTAAATGATGGGGTCTCTTCGTTATCCAGCCAGCCGGCGCTGCACACACTCGGGCAGCCGTGACCGAACTTTCCCTCCCTCCGCAGGTCCACCTGTTATCCCCGGAGTCTCCATCGTTTTCTGTCTCACTCACTCACACTCGTCCACGCACACACCTGTCCTTTAGATTCCGGTGCCAGCGTGCCCGCTGTCGGACCCACTTTCTCCACGTTGCATCAGAATAGCTGGTCTTCCCCCGCCGGCTGGTGGGCCGTTTCAGATCCCAGAGGTCCGGTTTGACAGAATGAGAGTGTTCTTCATGAGCGGCGACGAGAGGAACCGTCCTTTGAGGTGTGCTGTTTTTAATAACTGCTGCTGGCTTTCCTCAAACTCACACGAGCTGGCGAAGGGTCAAGGATTGGGTTCTGTGGCCTAAAATTGGAGCTGTTTTGTAGATCAGTGGAAAAAATCAGGTGGTACATACACAGAACCTCATTTCTACACTCACCATCCATTCTGATGGACTGAAGTTCTACAATTAGACTACACTCTTAAGAGATGGTTCTTCAAAGGTTCTTTAGTAAAGAAAATGGTTCTAAATAGAACCCCGAAAGGGTTCTTTTGATATATGATGAATGTGTTGTAGATGGTTCTATATAGAAGCCTTTTGAAAATGATTCTGTGTAGCACCAAAAAGGTTCCTCTATTGTTTGCTTGACATCGTAATGATTGTAGAGCCCTTTTTGGTGCTATCTAGAACATTTTTTTTTTAATTTGATATACAACACATTCCTCATCAATCTGTAGAACACTTGCACCATGCAAAGTACCTTTTGGCTTCTTTGAGTGTGCATGGTTCTATGTAGAACCATTTTCTTTACTAAAGAACCCTTGAAGAACCATCTCTTTTAAGAGAGTTCCATGCTGAGGTGCTCTTACCCCTCTAGCCCGTGCCTGGCATTAGACACGGTGCCAGTAGGTTGATGCTTAGTCCTGTTCTATCTTAGTTACTATTCCGGACATGTTCTCTGAGGATGCTCTCGCGACCATCTCGTCTATACGTGGAGGCGATGAGACGGAGATGAGAGCAGATGGATGGTGGAATGAGATGAGCAGGTTGTCATTGAGACACAGTGTGCTCTGGCGCTGGTCTCACTGGGTGTAATAAGGGAGCTGTGCTGGTTAGGACACGAGGGAACCAGCACTGAGAGCACATCACATGTTCTAATACACTTTTAAACATTGAGAGTTACAGTAATGTGTTCAGTAATCTGATTACTTTTCCTGTAATGCATATATAATGTAGCTGCTCAACAGTTCTGGGTCTTTTTTGAATTGTTCATGATGTGCTAAATGTGGTCTGGACAGCAGGCACCCTGTCTCTTCTGTGAAGTGATGCTGTTGTGATGGATGCAGGATGTGGTTTATCATTGTCTTCTCTGAAAGAGACGGTGAAAATTTAATTTTTACATTTTCAGTTTTTGATTTTGTCTGAGTCCACTTTAAATGAGGTTTGGCCCAGACAGCAATTTTTGGAAGTGTTCCTGAGCCCATGTAGTGATTTTCAGTATAGAATCATTTTTTAATGCAGTGCCAATTTATTTTCATTAATTTACATTTTACACAGCGGTGTCCCAGTCCCCTATGCCACACTCTTTAGCCTCCTTAGTGGCCTTAAAGCTTCTTTCATTCTGCATGTTTAATGTTTACAGAAAAACATTGTTTCCACATGATTTTATTATTATATTGATGGATATTTGTGTTTAGACAGATGTATGTAGTATCAGGAACTGACACACATATATAGTTACAGTGCTGCTGATGAGAGGTGTAGTGAAGTTGAAGGTCTGATGATAAAGGTGTGTGTGAGAGTCCTGAGCTCATGTAGTTGTGCAGAGATACTGACTGTCATAACATCACCTACTCGTATCTACACTCACTGTCCATTTTAGCTCCACTGAGCATACAGCTGCTCTTTACAGACTGTAGTCCATCTGTGTACACTTCACCTTCACCCTGTTCTTCAGTGCTCAGGACCCCCCACAGAGCAGGTGGGTCATTCTCAACATCAGAGAATATTTGGGTGTATCGGACACAGTAGAGCTGCTGGAGTTTCCTAGAAACAAGTGTGTGTGTGTGTGTGTGTGTGTGTGAGTGTACAGCAGTAGCATCCTGAGAGTCATAGAAAGCTCTCCCTACCACTTTCTCTCTCCATCTTTCTCCCTTTCTCTCTCTCTCTCTCTCTCTGTCTCTCTCTCTCTGTGTCTCTCTCTCTCTCTCTCTCTCTCTGTCTCTCTCTCTCTCTCTGTCTCTCTCTCTCTGTCTCTCTCTCTCTGTCTCTCTCTGTCTCTCTCTCTCTGTCTCTCTCTGTCTCTGTCTCTCTGTCTCTCTCTCTCTCTGTCTCTCTCTCTCTGTCACTCTCTCTGTCTCTCTCTGTCTCTCTCTGCACTCCTCGACAGCAGAAGAAAGGTATAAGCAGACAGAGAGCATAAAGGAGGGGTAGAAAGAGGTGGACAGAGAGAAACAGAGTAGTCTCTCTCTCTCTCTCTCTCCATCTCTCTCTCTCTACATGACTGGGACTACTGAGGAGAAGTTGAGCTGTGCTGCTGGTGATCTGTGTGGTGTTTAAATGTGTATGGTCATATTTGCTCCGGTAAGTCAGATTCATCTTTTTGTTTGTTTGTTTGTTGAGTTTTGTATATTTAGAAACACGCTCATTTTTAGTCATCATTTTTTTCTACTTTCACTTTAAAACAGCTTTACTCCTAGATTTGATATTTAGACTTTTATTCCATCTGTGTTCATAGAAACATTACTGTTTACTTTAACTTTAATGTAGTAAAGATTTTTCCCTAAATATATTATATCTGACTTTTATTCTATCTGTGTTCATTCAAACTAGTAAAGTTTTATTCCGAGATGTATTGTATCAGACTTTTATGCCATCTGTGTTTATAGATACACAACTGTTTTGTATTTTTTTCTATTATTGTTGCTTTAATCTGATGTTGATTTGTTGATAGTAAATTATATTTAGTACAGTTAGTTAGTAATATTATTTATTTAGTTTATAGTTTGCACTGAATAATATGGTCACTCCAGCAGTCATAAGTAATCAGATTTTAGAAATAAATAGTGTATTTCATACTAAAGATCACTAATCACTTGTGTTATGCAGATACACGATGCTAACATTATGTTTATATT
This sequence comes from Crenuchus spilurus, assembly GCA_036984385.1. Taxonomy (NCBI): domain Eukaryota; kingdom Metazoa; phylum Chordata; class Actinopteri; order Characiformes; family Crenuchidae; genus Crenuchus; species Crenuchus spilurus. Next base: position 5,370 of record BRDA01049153.1, on the reverse strand, counting down.
GAAAGTACAGATTTCTTACTTATTCTGAACTATTAAGATGATTAAATAGACCCTTTGAAGTCGCTCCATAGCTGATCTAATCTAGAAGCCGACTCGAACAATGCAGGTATTAAAAAACTGGCCCTGGAGACGAGTCTCACTCTCCAGTCATGTGAGGTTTTAGGTAAAAGTTTGGAGAATCTTTCTGAAAAATGGTTCTATTGATTTTACACATAAAAAAAATCATCTGGTGGGAACTGAACATCCTGGACTAAATAAAACCAAAGAAAGTGGCATTTTCAGATGTTGTGGCATATTAAAGGTCACATTTACTGGTTTATTGATATTAAACATATTTGGGATTAGCTTATTCTGTGCTAAATGTAATTACAGTCATATCAGAATATTATGTTTCTCTGGCATTGTTTCTCATTTCTCTGGCTTTCTCACTGTTTCTCTGGTTTTGTTTATCATTCTATGTCTGGCTTTATTCTCATTGTTTCTCTGGCTTTGTTTCTCGTTTTTTCTCTGGCTTTGTTTCTCACTTTTCTGGCTTTGTTTCTCGTTTTTCTGGCTTTGTTTCTCATTGTTTCTCTGGCTTTGTTTCTTGTTGTTTTTCTGGCTTTGTTTCTCGTTTTTTCTCAGGTTTTGTTTCTTGTTGTTTTTCTGGCTTTGTTTCTTGTTGTTTTTCTGGCTTTGTTTCTTGTTGTTTCTCTGGCTTTGTTTCTCATTTTTTCTCTGGCTTTGTTTCTCATTTTTTCTCTGGCTTTGTTTCTTGTTGTTTTTCTGGCTTTGTTTCTCGTTGTTTTTCTGGCTTTGTTTCTCGTTATTTCTTTGGCTTTGTTTCTTGTTGTTTCTCTGGCTTTGTTTCTCGTTTTTTCTCTGGCATTGTTTCTCATTTTTTCTCTGGCTTTGTTTCTCGCTTTTCTGGCTTTGTTTCTCGTTTTTCTGGCTTTGTTTCTCGTTTTTTCTCTGGTTTTGTTTCTTGTTGTTTTTCTGGCTTTGTTTCTTGTTGTTTTTCTGGCTTTGTTTCTCTTTGTTTTTCTGGCTTTGTTTCTCGTTTTTCTAGCTTTGTTTCTCATTGTTTCTCTGGCTTTGTTTCTCGTTGTTTCTCTGGCTTTGTTTCTCGTTTTTTCTCTGGCTTTGTTTCTTGTTGTTTTTCTAGCTTTGTTTCTCGTTTTTCTGGCTTTGTTTCTCATTGTTTCTCTGGCTTTGTTTCTTGTTTTTTCTCTGGCTTTGTTTCTTGTTGTTTTTCTGGCTTTGTTTCTTGTTGTTTTTCTGGCTTTGTTTCTTGTTGTTTTTCTGGCTTTGTTTCTCGTTTTTCTGGCTTTGTTTCTCGTTGTTTCTCTGGCTTTGTTTCTTGGTGTTTCTCTGGCTTTATATCTCGTTGTTTCTCTGGCTTTGTTTCTCGTTGTTTCTCTGGCTTTGTTTCTCGTATCTCTGGCTTTGTTTCTCCTTGTATCTCTGGCTTTGTTTCTCACTGTTTTTCATTGATAAAGCTCAAAACAATCTAAAACACGTCACACTAAAGCGACATCATACTACACTACCGCCAGAAAGGTGGTGTGAAAACAAATAGCAGCCCAGAACCTCAAGAACAGGTGTGCAAAACAAAGGCTGTGGCTGGACCACACCAGCACTCTCTAAAACAGAGCGTAAACCTGTAAGAGTGATGTTAAATGTTCATTTATCCATTTCATTAGTCTTTTGTGTTTATTTCTCATTGTGTTCTGTATGTAAAAATATAGTTATTCTATATAAAATGTATTTTTGTTCATATTTTGTAATGTCTGGAACAGATTAATTGGCTTTACATTATTTCTTATGGGACATATTGCTTCAGTTGTTGTTTATTTTGGTTATCATCAGACACTTTAGAACAGATTACTGAGGAAAACTGAGGTTCCACTGTATGTTAAAACTGAAATCTTAGCAAATCTGTCTAATATTGTATCATTTGTTACTCTAGTAATACGTATATGAACTCAGATGTTCTATGCATCACTATTTAAAAAAAAAACAGTTTAACAGCACAGACCCCGGAAACGAGTCTCGCTCTACAGTCATGTGGGTTTGTATGTAAGTTTCTTGTTGTTTTATTGATGTTCTACATGAAAATAAGTGAGCACGTCCTCAAACGTCTGCACACTGAGTCTTTATGACTGAATTGAAGAAGCCAGTACACTGGCCTGTGTAAATGTGCTGTTAAATTGCACATTTGCTGGTTTATTGATAGTAAATGTTTATTTTATTCAGAGCTGACTGACTGTGACTGTACTTGGCTGTTTTATGAAGTTGCTCATGTCTCTGAACACATCATTACTGAAGGGATGCACATACATAATTACACTGCTAATGATGTTAATACCAGGTTAACAGGCAGCTACATTGTCTACACAGATAACAACACGGCGCTGGAATTTGGTGAGTTCTTCCAGCAAATCAAATAAATGTGATGCTGTTTACTGCATTTTTCATTTGTGTGTAGCAGATGCAGCCAAATGGACCACTTACACTCAGCAAATGTGATTTCAAGTCTGTCTAGATTGTATCCAGATTTTTTTTGGGGTAGTTTTCAGTCAAAAACTACATGAAATCCAATTTTTGCAAATCTGATCTAATTTACTGTACAGGTGGTTTGAAATGTGATTATAATCAGATGTGTACAGATCTGTCTCAGTCCGGATGCTCTGGACACTCAAATCAGATTTGGAAGTGCCTTTCACGACACAATGAACAACATGTCAAACCCAGAGTGATGGATCCAAGGTTGCCAGGTCCCAGAAAACTCTCCAGTCCATTATGTGACAGAAAGCCGCCCAACACAAACGTAAAACCCCAAATCTAAAGAGTCTAATCACAGTTGATTGAGAACATTAGAATAGCTTTTTGTCACATTTTAATCTTATTTTAGTCTTACTCTGTATTTTCAGATCCCTACACTAGTCATTATAAGAGTTTTTGTTCACGGCACATTTTTAAAGTCCATAAACCAAAACCCCACCACTTCTGACGTCACCCACAAGGGCATTAAAATAAATGCCATAATATTGTGGGGAAAACCGTCAACCTGGCAACCCTGATACACATCACCATTGTGGCTGTAATTACTGACGTCTGCACTGTTACCACAGAAGTCTGATCTGAACAGGCAGTCTGAACACAGCCTTAGATAAACTCTTAAAAAAATAACAAGCCTCAAATAAAGAGCTAACACTTGGTTAGACATTAGAACTTTGTCCCCTGTTTTCTTTCTCTCTTTTATTTTGAGTTTTAAACCGTTACTTCACTCAGCTCTTTGGTGGTGGCTCGACCTGACCACTGTTTGGGCTGTGACCAGCTCTTAAGTAGCCCGTTCCCCCAGGTGGGGCCAGTCTGCTGTGATTAGGGGCTCCTCAGCCTGGCCCCTTAAATCAGCATCCACCAATCTGTTGCCTTCATTTATGCCCCCAGCAGAGTGTGTCAGTGGTTTTAGGAGCGTCTGACGTTATTGATGTAATACATGTGTGTAGAAATGCTAATATTTAGTCTTAATAGTGTTTTTGCTCATTTTATTGTAGATGTTAGTGACTCAGCTGCTAATCTAATGATACATACTGTACTTTCTGTCTTTACACATTTACATGTAATGACAGTTTTATTAACTATTAGTCTTTAATGACCATTAAATAGTGATGTCATCACAGAGCTCTGCTGTCCTGCAGTCTGTATTCAGTAATAACTGAACGTGCCTCAAACAGCCTCACCTACACCAGCCGCCGCTGTGTCCCAACTTTTTTTTTTAAGTATTTGATTCTTTGCTCGGTGGTCCGAGGTGTTTGCATTCTTATTTTCATTTTCTTTTGCATGATGAGATCACATGCCACGCTCAGCCGAGGGCCAATTTTCATTCAAAATGTACAATAAACACTTGAGAAGGAACCTCCCGAATTGTGTGAATATGCACTGATTTTTCCATTTTTCACTTTGTAACTGGCGGCTCGGTGCGAGCGGTACCTCTGCACGGTGAACAGTATTACCCCTCTGTGTGGGAGCCCATTCTCTGCACATTGCTCAGATAATGTGTTTCAGGCCATTCACTTTAGCTGTGGGCCGGCGTGTCTTCGACACTTGTTAAAGCAAAAGCCGTCTCTCCAGAACCGAGGCCTACATAACAGAAGCAGAGTATACGAACTGAAAGAGAATAAAAAGACAGAGAGAGAGCATAGAGAATCAAAGAAAAGAGAAAAGTAAGGATGGAGAAAATGACTGAGAGGTAATGGAGAGTATTACTGATGCCTCTTCAGAAGGATTGTCACATTGATTAGCAAACAGCTGTAAAGACTTACATTAATCACTATTAATTAATTAATCAGCATTAATCACTTCCTCACAAGAGTCCCATGACTTCGTTAGTATTGAGCTGTCTAAGCTCCGCCCACAGCAGCATTCTTTCATACGAGGCTGAGTAAGGTGTGTTACTCTTAAACTGTGTGGTGCTCAGATGTAGCGTGGGTGCCTTTACGACTAACAACGATCAAGGACAGAAAAATCTGTAAATAATATCATTGTGTGGGGTGTCTCATGTTTGCAACATAGTTAGAATTTTAATAATCCTGTAGTGAGAGCAAAGCTTAAGTTAATTGCTGAGGTGCACACAGGAGGTAGCTAAGATGTTGCTAACCAGTTACTATGTTGGTTGCTATGGTAGGCCAGGTGTTTGCTGCATGTTGCTAACCTGTTGCTATGGTGTCTCGGGTGTTTCCTAGGTGGTTGCTACACTATACAATTTGATTGGGTGTTTGTAAGCCGGTTGCTATGGCATACTATATGGTTGCTAATGTGTTGCTATGTGATTTACGTTTTGTTTTTGTTTTTTTTTCGTCAAATAAGCATAAACAAACTAATAAACAACAAAACAAAGAGATGTAGTATATGAGAAAATGAGTGTAGGATGTGATGGGATAAATTGTATTATTTAATACAGTGATTGCTAAGTTAACCCTCACTTCTATTCATTTACATCGTGCTAAGTACAACTTTAAAGTGTTAACACAAACCTTAGCATGGTTACCAATAACCTGAGCTGTCAATGCTTCACCCACAACTGCACTGTTATGTCAGTTTTCACAAGCGTTACAGAATAAAAGTCTTCTTCAGGCAGATCCTGTCAAAATGTCAAAGTATGGGTTGTGTAACATTAATTATAAATAATATTTGTTTTATAGAAATAAAAAAGAATAATTAAAAAAAACAATAAGGTGTAAAATTGCCCAATCTGGCAACTGCTCCAGAGAGTCCTTTTCCATTGGCAGTGCTTGAATAGTTAATAATAGACACATAGTGTCACAGAGAATGAAGATAGTGTTTCTGCTTTGTGTCCACAGCTTTTTGCCATCTTTGCTTTCGCGA
>BRDA01049142.1:0-18759 GCA_036984385.1 Crenuchus spilurus | reverse complement strand
GTTCGGCTCGGACTTTTCCAACAAAACAAACAAAAAAGGCACCATGTTTTTGTTCCCGGAGTGGCCGCTGCGACTGCTCGTGCCGCCAGCTCTCATGGAATACCTCTCATGGAATTCTTTAATAAATATCCACTTATCATTTTATCTGCGTGTGCATCCATCTCCTTAGTCTTTGTAATTTCTGTTAAGTACTTACTCCGTAGGCCTAACCCCAAAGCCTGACACTAAATGTTCTGCTTTCAATGTGGGGATATTTTTGCTTGATCCCCTGAAAAAAATAAGTTATGTACTGCCCATGAACAACATTGAGGCAAGCATGTCACTCCTAAGGTCTGTGAGTTTAGATATTCAAACTCCTCATGACCAAGATGGGGACTGACTGGGTGAAAATGTAATAAAACTGTCCACAAAATGACACCAGACTGCTACACCGTAGAGGGCACAACCAACAGAATGACAATTACCATCAGGTGATCTTTGAGGTTGTCCAGAGACTCAAACAAGCTTTCCCAGCCCAGGTGTATGTGACAAAGGTTTCCATGTGTGTCCAGAATGATAAACGGTCATACAGTCTCTGAACAGGCTGATGGAATTCCACAACAACAATCAACAACGATGATGAGGAAACTGAAGTGGGAACATCAAAGTTTGGCAAAAATAGAGCAGTGTGCAGTTCATGTTCAGAAAATGGAGAAAGGGACAGAGAAGAGGGCCAAGGAAGAACATTAAAAAACCAACACATCTAAAAGCATTCTATAGGAAGTACAGGGGGTGAGGCAGAGGTAGAGGCAGATACCAAAGTTCCTACTGCAGAAAAAAAGCACACATCAAGAAAGACTATGAAAACAAAGCCCAATGAACAGACTGATGGGTAGAAGACAGTTTGTGGTAAAATCAATGAGAATGAGGAAACGTAGTAACATAGTAACAACAAATTCTGAAGTTATTTCAAGTGTTGCAATACAAATCTTTTTTTCACCAAAGTGCCACGTATACATTTAACCTACTGTGCAGAGACCTAATGTGTGCTTTTAACCTCTCCCACTCTTTGTCCCCCAGAGAAGGAAACCTAACCTGTGTGAAATTTGTACCAGGGGTTCTGTTGTATGTTTAAGAGTGGCAGTTCTGTTCTGATTCTACCACAAAATTAACAAGACATTAGAAGTAGCTCAGGAGAAAATGGTTGAACAAAATTAAATCAAATTCATGTCTCCTCATGATATTCACTGTGTGGCACATGTGCATGAAGGTAAAAAATTTTAAGTGAAATGGTTTAAAGCTCAAACATTATATGAGGCAGCCATAGCCGGTGCTTACAGATCTGGTCTTGTGATCAGAAGATTGCTGATTTGATAACCAAGATGGCGCCGCCGAGTTCGGCTGAGTCACGACGGCTCTGCACACACTTTTGCTTTCTTTTAGTTAAATTAAGTGATTTTGTTATAAAAAGTACTTTTTTTCAGATGGTGCACATCACATACGACAGAGACACCCTTCTCTCTGTTAACTTACAATTTCCTAACCTTAAATCACTGCAAACTCTGGATCCAAGCTGGCCGAGGGAAATCCTGAGGGAGAACAAAGAACGGAACGTCGAACTCCGCAAGAAGCGACACCGAGGGAAGCGAGCTGGCATCAGGAACAGACTGAGGGCCCGGGCACACAGGGCACCACTGCCCAGTGTTCTCCTGGCTAACGTTCAGTCTCTGGAGAACAAACTCTATGACCTCAGGGCAAGAATCAAGTTCCAAAGAGACATTCGGGACTGCAACCTCCTCTGCCTCACTGAGACATGGCTGAACCCAGCAGTTCCGGACCACGCCATCCAGCTGGCCGAGTTCTTCTCGGTTCATCGCATGGACAGGACTGTGGAGTCGTGGAAGTCATGACTATCTCACACAGTTACAGACTCACCACAAGGATGCTGCGCTCATTGTTGCTGGGGATTTCAACAATGCCAACCTCAAGCGGGCAGCAGCAAACTTTCATCAACACATCACCTGCCCCACCAGGGGCAACAGGACACTAGATCACTGCTACACATCTCACAAGGACAGTTACAAAGCGCAGTCAAAGCCACCGTTTGGGAAATCGGACCATGCCGGACCATGCTATCCTCCTCATGCCGAAATATAAACAAAGGCTGAAGCAAGAGCTTCCGGCTATGAGAGAGGTCAGGCGCTGGACGGACCAATCAGAAGCTGCGCTGCAAGCCGCGCTGGATGACGCAGTCTGGGACATGTTCCGGAGGAGTTCTGATGATGACGTCAACGTGTTTACGGAAGCGGTTGTGGGCTTCGTTGGGAAAGTGGCGGACGACACAGTCCAAAAGACCACCATTAAAGCTTTTCCCAATCAGAAGCCGTGGATGGAAAAAACCATCCGAGAAGCTCTAACTGCTCGCACCACTGCCTACAATGCGGGACTCATCAGCGGTGACATGAGGGACTACAAGGCTGCATCATATGGAGTACGGAGGGCGGTGAAAGAGGCAAAACAGCGCTATGGGAGAAAACTGGTGTCACAGTTCCAGCAGAGTGACTCTAGGAGCCTGTGGCAAGGGCTGAGGACAATAACGGACTATAAGAGCCCGACCAGCAGACTGGGAAGTGCAGACTTAACTCTGGCTGAGGAACTGAACACCTTCTATGCTCGCTTTGACGTTGCAGCCGGCAGTGCTATCCATGATGGCACAGTTCTCTGCACAACTGACAGAGAGGAGCACGTCAGAGAACACAGTCCCTTCACCATCACAGAGAGAGAGGTATAAGACGTGAGTTCAAAAGAGTGAATACAAGAAAGGCTGGGGGGCCCGATGGAATCTGTGGCCGGGTCCCTCCAAACTCACTGTGAAGTTGAAAGATCTGAATCTTCATCCATCCATCTGCAACTGGATCTCCAACTTCTTGTCTGACAGACCTCAAGCAGTTCGGGTAGGCAAACATGTCTCACCCACCATCACCCTCAGCACTGGAGCCCCTCAGGGCTGTGTTCTGAGCCCTCTGCTGTACTCACTGTACACACATGACTGTGTGGCCACTTCCAGCTCTACCAGCATCATCAAGTTTGCTGACGACACAGTTGTGGTAGGCCTCATCACAGATGAGAAGGCCTACCTGGAGGAGATTAAAGCCCTAGAGAACTGGTGCCAGAATAATAATCTCCACCTCAACGTCAACAAAACGAAAGAGCTGATTGTGGACTTTAGTAAGAAACAGCAGAGGAGCTTCCACCCTGTCCACATAAACGGAAAACAGCAGTGGAGAGAGTGGAAAGTTTTAAGTAGCTCGGAGTGAATATATCTCAGGACCTTTCATGGGGTTGTCACATTAGCAGCATAGCTAAGAAGGCTAGTCAGCGTCTTTACCACCTCAGACGTCTTAGAGACTTCAGGCTGCCCCCCAAAGTACTGAAAACGTTCTACTCCTGCACCATCGAGAGCATCCTCACGGGGAACATTACAACCTGGTTCGGGAACAGCACCAAGCAGGACAGGCAGGCACTTCACAGAGTGAAACGATCAGCGGAGCGTATCACCAAGATGGAGTTTCCTGATCTGCAAACCATCCATAAAAAGCGGTGCTGGACTAAAGCCAGGAAGATTGTGAATGACCACAGTCATCCCAACAACGGACTGTTCTCTCTGTTACCCTCAGGAAAGCGTTTCAGAACCCTGAGGGCAAACACAGAGAAAATGAGGAAGAGCTTCTTTCCACAAGCCATACGCATCCTGAATACGGACAGAGACTAGAACACTTTCACATCCACACATACATAACACACTGGACTCTGACTCATCATAACACACTACACCCCACTGCATTAAAAGACAGTTTCAGGGACTGTCAGGACAAATGCACCATGATGGAAATTGAACAATTCAAATTGAACAATCCAATTTCCCCACTTACCTGTATACACTGTATACACACTGTACTGTGCACTTTATATTCATATACTTAAAAATTCTATTTACTTTTTTAATTATTTGCACCTTGCACTATTGCACGTTGCGCTTTATTCTTTATTTAGATTTTACTTTTACTCTTATTTTACTTATTTAAAACACTTTTATCCTCAAAATAGCATTGTGTGGGCAGACTGTTGTCTAAGCATTTCACTGCAAGTTGTACCATGTATTACTATGTATGTGACGAATACAATTTGATTTGATTTGGTTTGATTTGATAACTGAACTGATGTAACATGTTCAAACCTGCACAGCAGTTGTTACGTAGATGGTGACCTTTAATATCCAATAATTTGTAATTATTATACATAGTGTACCTTTCTTTAATGTACCGGTACTGACTGATATTATAAAACACCATCATTCTTAGTCTATGTAACTGAAGTGGGAGTAGCACTTCACACATACTCATTAAACTCTATGATCTTGTTATTGTTATCACACTTTTTTAAAGATCATGTCTTGATACAAGTTATTTTTTATAACAGTTTGTTCTTATAATTGTTTTCTGCCCTTTGCCACTGTTTGACATGCTGTTATTTCAATTACAGTGTGAAATAAACCAGATCAACTATATAAACAATTCATACAGGAAGTATAATATTCATATATTCTAAAGCTTGCCAGTATGTTACATTGGTGGTCTTTCACTGATGTGTGAAATAAATCAGATGCAGTGTATAAACAATCCATTTACAGTGTATAAAATTCACAAACCCGGGGTTCTCCACTCTCACAGGGCTTACTGCTTCTTCTCTTTCATCCTTTACTCTTTACCTCCATCACTTCTCCATCCACTCTTGCAGCCTATTCTTCTGTGGTAATATCATAACACAAGGACAGCTGGCTGCTTCATCTCCTGTCAGATTGTGTTTTCAAACACATCAGTATTTTGAGGGAGGGCTGGGCGCAGGCTCAAGGGCCACTGAGCACTGCACTACCCCCCAACACCACCACCACTACCTCCACCATCCAGCCTGCCAGTCCAACCAGAACTGCCTCCTGTACCTCAAACACCAGAAACCCTGCTGACTCTGTATGTGCTACAGTGCTCAGCTTATCTTCATTTGTGCTAAAATTATAATGTATTTGTCTTTACATAATTATGTAACTACAATAATTAAAAGTGTGTTTTAGTGTCAAAGCTGCACTGGTGTCTTTAAGCTGGAAATGCAGAGGTGGCATTAAAATTTCACTGACAAAGAACATCATCTAGCTACAAATATTTACAACAGATCAAGACATTAACACTGAATCATGCATGAACTTGAACATATAATGAATGGAGAGGAATTATGGATGAATAGATGATGGATGGACAGATTTGATTATGATATACTAAACAGTCTGTATCCAGAGAAGAATACAGTAGTCCTTATATTGTAATATGTGTAATGAGACTTGTTGTAGAGGTGTGAGGTATTGTGTACAGTGTTGTGCACATGGAGTGTGAGGTATTGTGTACAGTGTTGTGTACATGGAGTGTGAGGTATTGTGTACAGTGTTGTGTACATGGAGTGTGAGGTATTGTGTACAGTGTTGTGTACAAGGAGTGTGAGGTATTGTGTATAGTATTGTGCACAGGAGGTGTGAGGTATTGTGTATAGTATTGTGCACAGGAGGTGTGAGGTATTGTGTACAGTGTTGTGTACATGGAGTGTGAGGTATTGTGTACAATGTTGTGTACAGGAGGTGTGAGGTATTGTGTACAGTGTTGTGTACAGAAGGTGTGAGGTATTGTGTTCAGTGTTGTGTACAGAAGGTGTGAGGTATTGGATACAGTGTTGTGTACATGGAGTGTGAGGTGTTGGGTACAGTGTTGTGAAGATGGAGTGAGAGGTGTTGGGTACAGTGTTGTGTACAGGAGGTGTGAGGTATTGGATACAGTGTTGTGTACATGGAGTGTGAGGTGTTGGGTACAGTGTTGTGTAGATGGAGTGATAGGTGTTGGGTACAGTGTTGTGTACAAAGAGTGTGAGGTGTTCAGTACAGTGTTGTGTACATGGACTGTGAGGTGTTGGGTACAGTGTTGTGTACAGGAGGTGTGAGGTATTTGGTACAGTGTTGTGTACAGGATGTGTGAGGTATTGTGTACAGTGTTGTGTACAGGAGGTGTGAGGTATTGGGTACAGTGTTTTGTACAGGAGGTGTGAGGTATTGGGTACAGTGTTGTGTACAGAAGGTGTGAGGTGTTGGGTACTGTGTTGTGTACAGTGGGTGTGAGGTGTTGGATACAGTGTTGTGTACATAGTGTGAGGTGTTGTGTACAGTGTTGTGTACATGGAGTGTGAGGTGTTGGGTACAGTGTTGTGTACATGGAGTGTGAGGTGTTGGGTACAGTGCTGTGTACATGGAGTGTATTTGTCCAAGATGTCAAACAGCTTGTTGAGAGTTATTTTGTCTACTACAACCTCCAGAGTGTCCAACTTGACTCGTACAACAGAACCAGCCATCTTAATCAGTCTGTTCAGGGAGGTTTTGTTGCCCCAGCATGGAATATAGCACTCGGTACAAACTGGCAGGGCATCCACAGCTTAGTGCAAAGACAGCTCTGGCCTTTATTGTACACAATAATGGGTGTTACAACTCCAATACAGTTTACTTTCCAAGTGAACCCCCAACACGCCATCACATCTACTTCAACTATTGACTTCATAACATCCACCATTGGTTTTACTGATGGTCAACTGCAATTGGTCCAGAAAGTAAGAAAGAAAGAGTAGATAAGGAAGATTTGTCTCATTTCAGTCAGTTGAAGTATTTATGTTCTGTTTCACAACAATCCTGTGAGCAAGTCTATAATGATGCTCTTCATGATCCATACAGTTTGGATACACATCCTGTTATCACCACTTAACTTCAAACCAAAGCTTCTGTAGACTGTAAAGATCCTTTTTTGTTATGTTTTTTTATGTCTGTGTCATATTTCCTGGCCATAGTCAGGTACTGGTCATTTTGACCTGAGGTCGAATGTGGCCAGTAATGAGTTTTCTATCATGGAACATTCCCTGGTGGTCTGCTGTGCTTTTATGGTTGAATAGAAAAGGACATCCATTAGGGGTGGTAACTTACAGGATCAACTTATTAAATAAGCAGAGCGCAGCGGGTAAAGCAGGCTTGTGGTGAAAACCCTGGCGTGAAATCCCGGGTAAATATAATGTTTTGCATGAGGATAAATACATTAGGATATAAGCCCCCATAAGCCTCCCTGGCACACATAAGACACTTCATTATAGCAACAGAACAGGGCAGCAAAGAGGGTAGAAGAGGCAATTCAAGAGCTCCAATATCCTTCCACCACCCTGTTCCCAACACTATTATCCTTTCTCTGCTGTCCCTCTTCTACCCCTCCCACCAATCCCACGCTAATTTTTCTGAGAGCCATTGCCTTAGATTAAGATGTACAGTTCTCACTCTGCTGTCATTTCCATGGAAACTGAGGCAAGGTGAGGTGAGGCATCTTGCAGTGGGGTGGTGTGGAGCTGTAGCTCTAAAGACAGAATAACACCAAAAGTATATTGTGGATTTCTTACACAAGCCTGAGCTTTCTCTTTACCTTCAGCAAAACTTCTCAAACCAACTCAGAGTATGTTATCAGAAAACCATTCCTGATCCATATCATGGGAGAGTTATTAAGTGGTTATGATGCTCCAAGACCAGGATGAACCAACATTTTTACAAGCCTACTGGAGTTTAGCTCCACCCATTCCAAGTTATAAGGAGTGTTTCAGTCAATTTTGAGATGCAATTCAAGGCAGAACAGAGGTCCTGAAGTGCTGAGACATTAATGAGTTCCAGAGAAGATCACCACCAACATCAGGAACTCTTACAAAGGAGTAACTTGCAGAGTGCTTCATAAGCATGAGTTCACAGATGCCTTCCAAGTGCAGACAGGACTGAGACAGGGATGTCTGATGTTATCGTTCTTATTTTACAAATCAATTGCGTCGCAAAGTCATCAATAGCCAAAACGCGAAACAAGATCCTGTGGACACGTCTGCATGATTTAGATTTTGTGGATGATCTGGCCCATCTCTACCAACACAAGAGAAGACCTGCATGGTGGTGGAAGCCTGGACATCAGTATCCAAAAGACAAAGATCGAGAGTCTTAAGAATAATGCAACCTCAACAGAACCAATGGACTTTCTGTTCGTTATCATTGCACCCACTATCATCATCATTCCTGTCCCACTACTGTCACCATATCAGCTCACCTGAACTTTACAACAAGATCATATGATTATGATTCATCACACACTTAGAATTAGCAGACCAGAGGAGGATGGGTCCCCCATGTGAGTCTGGTTCCTCCCAAGGTTTCTTCCTCCAGCTCTGAGGGATTTTTTCCTTGCCACTGTCGCCGTTGGCTTGCTCACCGGGGATTAGGGATTAATGATTTTATGTCTGTTATTGCTAACCCTGTAAAGCTGCTTTGTGACATCAGTTGTAAAAAGTGCTTTATAAATAAAATTTGATTGATTGATTGAACCATCATCACAGTAGAAGGTGAAGCATTCAAAAAGATGGAGAATTTCTCCTATTTTGGCCTTACATTAGAACATGAATCAGCAAGGTCAGGGTACATTTCCTTTAACTGAAGAACATATGGAGATCAACAACATCAGCACCAAGATCAGGATCTGGATTGGAGATCCACTGTGTTCATATTTCAGACATTCATCAGTTGCAACCAGTGGATATATATAGATGCATGTGATATATCCGGACACCATTCGAAAATGTACTTCCAGCATTACATGGTATGCCATCCCCTGGAACCCATATTGGATTGATTGAGTATAACTGGCACTGCAGTATGGAGACAAAAGATGAGAAACACCAGGAGAGAGCGACTTAGGACCAGGATGCCCATTAGATGGTCTATGCCCTGGACAGGTCAAAGGATGATAATGATGAATGATGATGATGATGAGTGTTTTACTGTAAGGGATAAAGTGACACTGACAAAGTGGCCATATAAAATGAGTTATCACTGTTTTTAATACATAAATCCACACAAATATAATAAGTGACCCTCCAGAAAAATGTAGTGTAGCTCAATACGTTCAAAATCAAGATATTAAACAATATATTTTATGAATTATACTTTATGTAATGTTTCTGCCAACATTCACCTTTAGTTTACTACATTTTCTAAAGAACATTGGCACTTTTACATCTACACAGGATTCATTACCTGAAAAGCAAACATTTGCTAACACCCCCACAACTGAACTGTCTAAAAACAACCTTCAGACTGTAAATTTCACTCTCTGTGCAACTGTGGCTGATGAAATGTGCAAAAGATTTTTAGCTTGTTAGTTCTCACAAAATATCTCTACGAGAAAGCCACTGATTAATGGCCTGCTTAGCTAGCTAGCTTGTTAGCTAAAGTAGCTCATGACAAAGCTAGCCATCTGTGGTGATGTCTGTAACTTATATCACCATGATAGCATTTTTGGTGTGAGACCGTGGACCTGAAATTACGACTAAAAACAACAAAGAGAAGGTCTTCTTTACTCAACATTAGACTTTGAAGGCTAAATGATCAAAGGATGAATGTTTACCCATCTTTGACACATTTACCTTTGAATAGCTGGAGCTACTTATATACCATAATAAAGGCATTTTTTGAGATGTACAGATGGCAAAGCTCAGGCTAAGCTGATTTTCTCAGAGATATATGGTCTGGAATCATAAGGCTTTTGCAGATGGTTAGTTATGAGAAGCATATGATATTTTCTGTCACTGTAACAATATGCTCAGAGTTGTCTTATTTAGTCAAATAGTAAAAACGCACACAGTCAGTGTCTGATCTGTCTCCACTCCTCCGCAAATACACTGGCAAAAACTATCAGTCAATGCAATGAGAGATTATTGTGATCATTGTTTACTGCATAGTATTAATAATCAATTTAAAAATGCTATACTATTGACAAATTTTAAGATTAAGATTCACCAATGTGATTTTTCACACAACAGAATTCATAGGCGTGCAGAAATAAACATCAGGTGGTGCTAAAGCACCACCAGCTCTGCCCTTTATCAACGAAAGTGCCCTTTTGAAACTTTTTTTTAATTATTATTATTATTAACATTTTACTGAGGTTGGTTTGAAATGATCTTTTGAAAACCAGAGCAATTAAAAACAATGCCCTGAAATGAGCCACCACCTCACACACACCCGACCTCTCTCTTCCTGTGTCACACCAGATGCGCTGCAGTATGGCGTTATATTTGTGCCACAATTCTGAGCACGCGTGCGCGATGTTTTGAGCGAGCAAGAAGAGTTTTGCACGCACATGAACTCAATAGTGTATACAAATCTCTCTCCTGCGCGCTCAACACTGCCCTCCCCGCGCTCAACACTGCTCTCCTGCGCCCCGCGTGCTCAACACTGCTCTCCCGCGCGCTCAACACTGCCCTCAACATTTCTAATCTGCACGCTCACTTCGATTTGTACCGCGCATGCGCAAGAGCACGTCAGTTTTATTGAATTCATTGAATCAGAGTTGTTTTTAGTGAAGGATGAAAACTTTTGCAGTTTATTGATTTATTAAATGTAGGTTTAATTGTTTGTTAAAAAGAAGTCATTTACGTTTTCCGGACTTTGCAGGATTACTTACTAAATGGTGGATTTACATAGACAATGGGTAGTGGATGTGCGTTAGCAACAGCAGGGTTGCCAGGTCCCCAAAAATCTCCATCCCAATGTCTGACATAAAGCACCCTATACAACCTGACACCAGCCTAAAATCTAGAGCGTCCAATCACAGATATTATTGTTAGCAATATACTGTTATTCGTTTTTCATATATTCTTCTTCTTCTTCTCTTTTTGTCATCTTTTCATGCCTCGTTCTTCCCATTCATTTTCACATAGAGACATGGCAACCGCCTTAGGTCCCATAGCAACAGCCTTGGGTGCCATAGCAACCGCCTTGGGGACCAGAGCAACCGCTTTGGGTGCCATAGCAACCGCCTTGGGTGCCATAACAACCGCCTTGGGTGCCATAGCAACCGCCTTGGGTGACATAGCAACCGCCTTGAGAGCCATAGCAACGGCCTTGGGGACCCTAGCAACGGGCTTGGGGCCCCTAGCCACGGCCTTGGGTGCCATAGCAACGGCCTTGGGGCCCACAGCAACCGCCTTGGGAGCCGTAGCAACCGCCTTGGGAGCCGTAGCAACGGCCTTGGGTGACATAGCAACGGCCTTGGGTGCCATAGCAACGGCCTTGGGGCCCATAGCAATGCCTTGGGGCCCATAGCAAACGCCTTGGGTGCCATAGCAACCGCCTTGGGACCCATAGCAACGGCCTTGGGTGCCATAGCAATGGCCTTGGGAACCATAGCAACGGCCTTGGGTGCCATAGCAACGGCCTTGGGTCCCATAGCAACAGCCTTAAATACCATAGCAACCGCCTTGGGTGCCATAGCAACGGCCTTGGGACCCATAGCAATGGCCTTGGGTGCCATAGCAACGGCCTTGGGGCCCATAGCAACAGCCTTGGGGCCCATAGCAACGGCCTTTGGAGCCGTAGCAACGGCCTTGGGTGCCATAGCAACCGCCTTGGGGTCATTAGCAACCACCTTGGGTGACATAGCAACCGCCTTGGGGCCCATAGCAACGGCCTTGGGTGCCATAGCAACGGCCTTGGGGCCCATAGCAACCGCCTTGGGGCCCATAGCAACCGCCTTGGGGCCCATAGCAGCCGCCTTGGGTGTACATAGCAACGGCCTTAGGACCCATAGCAACGGCCTTGGGTGCCATAGCAACGGCCTTGGGGCCCATAGCAACGGCCTTGGGGCCCATAGCAACGGTCTTGGGGCCCATAGCATCGGCCTTGGGAGCCGTAGCAATGGCCTTGGGTGCCATAGCAATGGCCTTGGGTGCCGTAGCAACTGCCTTGGGACCCATAGCAATGGCCTTGGGTGCCATAGCAACCGCCTTGGGGTCAATAGCAACCACCTTGGGTGCCATAGCATCCGCCTTGGGTGCCATAGCATCGGCCTTGGGAGCCATAGCAATGGCCTTGGGTGCCATAGCAACGGCCTTGGGGCCCATAGCAATGGCCTTGGGGCCCATAGCAACCGCCTTGGGTGCCATAGAAACGGCTTTGGGTGCCATAGCAACGGCCTTGGGTGCCATAGCAACCGCCTTGGGGGCCATAGCAACCACCTTGGGGTCAATAGCAACCACCTTGGGTGAGTATTAGAAAGGAGAAACTCTACAGCGAGCTGGTGGAGGATTTAGCTCGGGCAGGTTTTGTTCGTTCAAGAGAGCGAGTGATAGATAAGCTAAATAAGCTAAAAAAGGACTACAGAGATTCTGAAAAGGAGCTATCGTGCAGTGGAGCTGGACGAGGGAATGTACTGGCTCTAGATTTGACTTGTGAAGTGAAACAGACATTTGTACCAAGAGCACAAATGCTGGCAAGAAGTCGATGCGCTCCGTCATCTTTGTTTATAATTCCGCTTTGTTGATGACGTACACTGTGACGTATCCTTGGTTCAACTAAAACTAGTGGAAATGCGCACTGGTTCACTAAAAAGCACCGAGGTTCTCATAAGCCCAAACGGCACCAGTTCAAGAACCAGTTATTTTGGTGGAAAAGTGCAGAGTTCTTCATCTCTAGTGGTTCAAAACTTGTATTGTTCACATGTTTTTTTTATTCTTCATAGTTTTATACTTTAATTTAATATCACTGTAAGTGATACTTGTGTTATGGTGCCTTTTTGTTATGAAGCTGCTTTAATACTTTTTCTTATTGTGGTGGGTGATTGTATTTATAACTGTTTAATTTATTTTATGTTATTTTTGTAGAAGTGGTGCTATTTTGTGATAATTTAATAATTGGTTATAATAAAATTTTTATTTATAAAGCATTGTTATGCAGCATTTTTACTCATCACAAGTGCTTAACAATGTCAATAATGAAACAAAATGTTATAAAATTAGGTTTAAGCTATTAATTAATAATGTAAAAAATATATATGGGGAGCTGTTTGGGAGCCGAAAGAGCCGGCTCTCCACAGTAAGAAGAGCCATTAGAGCCGCATCTCAAAATAGAGCCGAAAATCCCATCACTATGATAAACTAGTCGCTCTAGCCCAAATCAATGATAGACAACATGAGGACGACCACATACAAATAATTAAGGTAGAGTTTGCAAATCTATGTGGGCTGATTTCAACTAGATTGTGGAGCATTGCTGTGAGGATTTGAATGCATTCAGTGATGATCACCTCATCTCCACCTTCACAACTCAGTAAAACTCCTGGATGAAGCAGAGAACACAGCGCTACAGCTCAGTGCTTAGAGACTTTATACCCCTCTAGCATCATCATCAGGTTCATGTATAGTCCTTTTCTATTGGCAGTACTTCTCTACAGGGACTAGACAAGCTGTGTGTGTATTTGTACATCTGTGTCAACTTAAAGGAACTGAATGTATTCATTACAAGGGGTGTCCACAAACATTTGGACATATAGTATATGATGTAATATTGTGTTTAATTTAAACACTGATCTAATTACCATGATGAGCGTTTAATGTTTGGAAAGATGAGAAACACCCCTAGTTCTCATTTGAAGCATGGTCTTACATGTGGGTGGAAGTAAGAGCTAACATTCTCACTTTGAATGTCCTGACTTCAGAATGAATGTTGATTAGATGTGGAAGTGACAGCAGTCAGTCATCTATTACAATGAAATGAGACATATGATGGAAACAGCAAAGGAACATTTTCAGAAGAACCTTTCAATTACACAACAATCACCTCTGATATCACACTCTCCTCAGATTTACTCATTCCTCTCTCTCTCTCTCTCTCTCTCTCTCTGCTGAGAGATCACCTGTCAATCATCTCACCCATTCAGTTTCATCTCAGATCAGTTTTGTATTTCAATCTGTATGACTTTACATTTAGGCTTGTATGTGTGTGTGTGTGTGTGTGTGTGTGTGTGTGTGTGTGTGTGTGTGTTAGTGTGTGATAGAGAGAGAGACAGACAGACAGACAGACAGACAGACAGAGAGAGAGAGAGAGAGAGAGAGAGAGAGAAAGACAGAGAGAGACAGACAGAGAGACAGAGAGAGAGAGAGAGAGAGAGAGAGAGAGAGAGAGAAAGAGGCAGAGAGGCAAGGGAGAGAGAAAGAGATACTATGACAGTAAACAGTTCTTTTACCTGGTAGAAGCTTCTTCTTCTCTAAGGAAAGTAAATAAAATTTAGGTAACTAATTTCTCCACTTTCTTCAAGAGGAAAGTCATTTGGGAGAAAGACCATTACTGCTCAGGTGCTATCAGGTCACACTGACGTGATTGAATGTGGCAGGGGTTATTGGAAATGTTCAGAGTTCAATTCTGGACCTGTGTTCTGGTTCAGAGAGTGCCATTTCAGAGCAGGAGATCATGCCACCGAGCTGGACCAGAGAGGCCTTAGAGAGGATGAGAAAGCTGTGATTTGTCCTGCAGTGCAGGCCTGCTCTAGAATTCATTTCTAACAGGAGGATTGGAAGACAGCTCTCATAAAAACTCTGCAATATTAGAAATGTATTGATATTGACCTGGAGGCTTAAAGCTGGAGAAAAGCATCTAACATAATAAAGAAAAGGGCTTGTTTAGAATCACCTTTGCTTCTCAGATCTTTTTGAGCATTCAGTGTTCCTTAACATTCATAATCATTACAGAATTACTATCAGATACAGTTACCTTAAAGCTACACTCACTGAGCTTTTTATCAGGGAAACTATCTAGCAGAGAACTGGAGATGATAACTCTTTGAAGAAGCTTCATGAGTTGCAACACATTTCAAAAGTATCAAAACTTCAGTGCTTAAATTTGGCAATCAGTTCATTGAAACTCAAACTTTTAGTACATTCAGTACTTTAAAAAAAATCTTACACTATTTTGGCAATATTTTACTGTATTTACCTGATACCGGAAGAGTTCTGTAGGTATTACTGATATGTATATAGTTTATGCTGGGGATGCTGGAGACTCCAAGGACACTAGGGATGCTGGGGACACTGGGGATGCTGGGGACAATGTGGTTGTCTGGGATGCTGTGGATACTAGGAACACTGGGACGAAGTGGTTAGTAGGGTGGCTCGAAACACTGTGGATGTTGTGGACACTGTGGTTAGTACTGGTGCTGGAGATACTGGTGATGTTGGGGATGCTGGGGACACTAGGAAGACTAGAGATGCTGGAGACACTGGGGATGATGTGGATACTGGGGATACTGTGAATTGTAGGGATGCTGTAGACACTAGAAATGTTGGGGATGCTGGAGACACTAGGGATACAGGGGATTCTGTGGATACTGGGGCTGCTGTGAATAGTAGGGATTCTGGAGATACTAGGAAGACTAGGGATGCTGGAGACACTGTGGATGCTGGGTATACTGGGGATGCTGTGAATTGTAGGGATGCTGTAGACACTGGTAATGATGAGGATGCTGGAGACACTAGGGATACTGTGGATGCTGTGGATACTGTGGTTGCTATGAATAGTAGGGATGCTGGAGACACTGGTAATGTTGGGGATGTTGGAGACACTAGGGATACTGGGGATGCTGGAGACACTGTGGATGCTGGGGAAACTGGCGATGCTGTGAATAGTAGGGATGCTGGAGACACTGGTAATGTTGGGGATGCTGGGTACACTGTGGACACTGGGGATGCTGTGGATGCTGTCGATATAGGGGATGCTGTGAGTAGTAGGGATGCTGGAGACACTGGTAATGTTGGGGATGCTGGGTACACTGTGGACACTGGGGATGCTGTGGATA
This sequence comes from Crenuchus spilurus, assembly GCA_036984385.1. NCBI lineage: Eukaryota > Metazoa > Chordata > Actinopteri > Characiformes > Crenuchidae > Crenuchus > Crenuchus spilurus. The sequence continues at coordinate 2,998 of BRDA01049142.1, read as the reverse complement.
GTAGGGATGTTGGAGACACTGGGGGCACTGGGGATGCTGTGGATAGTAGGAATTCTGGAGACACTGATAATATTGGGGATGCTGTGTATAATGGTGATGCTGTAGAGAGTAGGGGCGCTGGAGACACTGAGGTTGCTGTGGATACTGAGTATGCTGGGGACACTGGGGATGATTTGTCTCCACCTCATTCAGAAATGACTGATTTTGTCCTTACCACTATAAAATATAGAGATGCAGCATTTCCCAGCACACATGGTATTTTTGCTTGCCATTTTGTTTGTTGTAGGGCTGTTTTTGCTGCATCACCATTTTAATTTTTGACCATAAGTGTGCCTGCTTAATTACACTGCAGAAAAATAACTGATTGACATTTTTAATGCTAAACTAAGAAACATACCACTCTCAAAACAGAACTTGACACATAACGTAGTTCCCATTACTTGTCAAAGAGTTAAGAAAAAAATAAGATCTTTTATGAGATTGTGTTTGAAGAATAAAGTTTTTTTGTCATTTCTTTTTCATAACCCTTTAACATTTTGCTCAACCATGTGGTAGAACACATTTAAAACACGATATCTTATTGAAGAAGAAATGTAACTAAGTACAATGTTATTGTGCTATCTCTACCAATCGGTAGAGGTATGCTAGGCTAAAAAGCATCCACTATAGGTCCCTAGAAATGTAAAATCTTTTTGTGTGAATGCAAACCAGCAATGCTTCGACAATGAAAAAACTGGATCAGATGCTGAAAAACCATTAATGCTGTTGCACCATCACACAGATGAGTGTAATGTTTAAAAAGAGAACAAAATTAGCATCTTATTGCCCAGTTTTAGTATTTGTAGTTTATGTTTCTGATCTTAAGTGTCATCTCGTTGTATGTTTAAAGTGTACATAAAAAAAAAAAAAAATACTGTGGGGTCTTTAAAAACAAAACATTGACTGGTTTTATTATTGCCCCCACCCCCAAAAATCATAATTCAGTTTCTTTTTTTCATGGTGAGGATGTTACATATGTGAATATTTTCTTTCTTAAGACACTTTCATGAATGTGGCTTCAGGTCTGCACTGGTAAACTCGGAACTTCAATAAAACCCAGACTTACATCTGCCAATGATACAGGTCTACAGGATCTGACAGTCTCAGCTGTATCTGTTTATCTTTGTAAGGAGAGCAGATGTAGTCTCAGTTCTGCATGTGTAGTACTGCGAGTGTGTGTGTGTGTGTTCTGTTCTGGAGAACCCAGAGAAAGAAACAGTTGTATTTACTGGAACCGTTTATGAAACACTTGTCAGCTTTGGGAAGTTTCCTCACGCTAAATACCTCAAAGTCACCAGAACAGTCAGGAGACATAAAGACATGTTCGGTGACAGCTGAGAAAAAAAACACTGAATAAACCAGCAGCGTGAGCTGAATGTGGTTAATCGGTGAAGTCTGCTTATTTTATTTGACTTCTTTAGATGAACAGCAGCTATTTAAGACGTTTTTTGGAGCTTAATTCACTTCTCCGCAGCTTAATCTTCATGCAGGGTCAGTACTCGGGAGACATCTGTGAAAACACAGCATATCTGAGATGTCATATTCCATCATTTAAATATGAGGCAAACTGAACAGAAATGACTACAGTGACATGGAACAGATTTTCTGTGAAATTATTTACAATGCCGGACCTGAATAATGAATGTCAAATGCATATAGTGGTAAATCATTGACAGCTCAGATAATGGCACATCTCGTACGTCTATAATACTGTAGCAGTGAAGTCTTCTGTGGGATGAAAATGTGGTCTTTTGCATTTTTTAATGTTTTATGAAAAGAGCACAGTGCAGGCATACATGTTTGATAAACACAAATCTATATCAGCGCTTACAGTAAAGATGTTTATGACTCTGATCCAGCACAACAAATAGCAATTTTACCCATATATTAAAAATATCATAATAAACAGTAGAGTACACCAGCAAAAAAAGAATATGATGAAAATGTTCATTGTTATTCATGATTTAATTTAATTTAAAAAATGTCATATATTTTGCATTAATAAGACGTAATGTAACATTTGTTTTAATGTTGATCAGTTTAACTTAATAATAAATATAAAATTTAATTTAAATTTATTAGAACATTTCATTTGGAGTTTGAGTAAACTATTCAAACAGTATCTTGAAATATGTCACTTTACATGTAATAACTATAAAATATAAGACAAACATTTTTAATTAAATTATAAAAAAAAAAAAAAAAAACATGTTTTCACAATATTCTAATTTTTCAAGATGCAGATGGAGTAGTATGTCTGTTTTTAAATGTTATATAAATATCGTTGATATATAAATATTCCAGATTAAATATTTCTTGGTTTGATGTTTTTAAAATAGCAAATAATTACATGTACAGCTCAACCGCTGCATATTAAGACTTTTATAATATTCTAATTGTATTTTCACGTAGTTAAATGTTATTATTATGGTGGCCGAGAAGACCCAACGCGCTTCAGATTCAGACACAACGTGCTGCAGATTCATAATCGCGCTACAAAACCATTCACAACACAACAGAAGTGTTCCCGGATAACATTAAAGAATGTGGAACCATACACAGCGACGCCATACCTGCAGCTGCTCAAATAAAACCAATATGTATTTTTTATATTGCCGTGCTAAAAAGTCAAGAAAAAAGCAGCTTATTGCTTCAAAAGATAGCAAGAAGCTAAAGTATTGAAGTATAAAACATATTTTGGCTCGACAGGGCTAGCTTTAACGGTATGCAAGCTTTCCCCAATTAATTTCTTAGCCTCTAATAAAACCATGATTTAAATAATTACAGTTAACAAATATTACTTAAAACTAGGGATGCACCAATTCCGATACCAGCATCGGGTATCTGTCCGATACCATGTGCGTGTACTTGTACTCGTATTCATAAAAGTCCTCCGATACTACAGGATCCGATACCAGCGTGATGGGAGCTTCGTTTCCTTCTAACAGACAGTATTAGT
>BRDA01049134.1:0-21048 GCA_036984385.1 Crenuchus spilurus | reverse complement strand
TATGTCTGTTATTGCTAACCCTGTAAAGCTGCTTTGTGACATCAGTTGTAAAAAGCGCTTTATAAATAAAATTTGATTGATTGATTGATTGAATGGACTTTTTAAAGTTTAATGGAAATATGCACCAGATTCAGTGAACAAATAGCTTTCATGTTGCCAAAGTGTTTTGGCTTATGAGTACTGACGCATTAGCACTTAAACTCTTACATCATGCAGAACAGAGGAAAGCCTAATCTTATTTTTATGAACAGAAATACACAGATAGATCACATCAGGTGATTAGCATTATTAATTGGATGTGTTACTGTTCCTTCTAAGCTGTGATTGCGCAGAAAGATTACATAGTGGCCTCTTATGTGGATGTGTCTACGCAGCGCTTCTTCCACCACATCAGACCTTCCATTTGCACACATGTTATCTACTCCTCTGCTTACATTAGTGATGACACCAGTTTGAAAATGGTGTCCCAGGATGACGATACTGGTTGCGGCTCACTGACAATGCTGAAACAGAGGTCTGGTCTCTTCGTTTTGGTAACACTTAATTTGAAAGCTACCTACATAAGGGCTTTACATTCACAACCACAGTATAATCTGTTTTAATATTCGGGTCACTAGATTAATAAACATTAACTGGAGAAAACAGATGGATGACTGTTTCTACAATATTTATTAGGAAATATCTGTCACAAAAAGAGGAACCTACCAAACAGCTCATTAAATCTCACCCATACAAGAAATATTCATTATCATAATCATGACCATGACCCTGATAAGGATTAAGCGGTGGGATAATGAATGGAGGGATGGATTATCATAATAATTATATACTGACATTAGCTTTACTCTGTTGTCATTTATCTAGCATTTCTAATAATTCTCAATAATCCTTGGACCAAAAATGTGTAACTTTAGGTGCCTGCAGATGGTGCTGTATGAGGATGATCAAGCTATAAATAGCTCAGGGGTGTGTGACAGGATTCATAGACAAGGATAGATATAGAATGAGACAAGGTGGTACAGGGCAGTGAATGTATCATTCATTGTGTGGAAAATGGGTTACAAAGCATATGATAATGACTGGCAAAAAGGAGTGATTACATTTGGGTACCAAAGGCCATAGTGTGACAGAAGTAGCAGAAATTGCAGAGTTTTGAAGTGAATATTCATATATTCATTCATTTACCAGCAGTGGTAAAATTCCTAGTTTACAAGAAATTATCCTCAGAATTTCTTTGCCATCTGCAGGAGCCTGACATTACTACTACCTTAAACATGCAAGGTGACTCATTTGTTTCCATGGAGCTTACCATTACATTATTGTTACTGTCTAATATGCTAATATAATTGATCCATACTCAATTAACATTACTCTAACAGTGTCAAAATGAAAACCAAAACAAAATAGTTTTTTTTTTAGAAATAAATGCAGTAAATGTTGACATTAATGAAAGTTATTGTTATTTGTAATTAATTAGTAATTATTATAAAGTATAAAATACATTCTGTTATATATGCAAGAGTCTTTAGTGTTTAAATAATATTGTTTCATTAATCATTAATTTACTATTATCTATGAGTACTCAACAATTCCTTAGTAGCTGATTGTAGTAATTAAGCAATTCATGCAGCACTAGTAATTCATGTTTGCTTAGTTCCTTACATCATTATACACCAGTGGGCAGGTGAAGATAAAACTAATGCAAAACATATGTCTTTTACCTCCCCCTCCTGCCAACCTTTCCAGTGAGTGAAAAACACTCAGCTAACTCAAAAATCCTAGATAAAGTATTGTCTCATTGAAAATGTTGAAAACCGACTTTCCTAAACTTTCTACAAGAACACAGCTCTGAAGATTTTGTTTGGTGTGGAGACCAAACAGTCAAGGTATTCATAATACAACAACAGCTATCAAGCTTTGGATATTTTTTAAATATATCTTTATGTAGCAGCAGTTGTTTCTTTTAAGGTTAGAGATTCTGACCCAAAATCTGACAAGTCTGACTAACTTCAGAGACTCCATAGTGAAATATCTGAAGGAGAACAATTATGATGGACTGGAGTTGACATGGGTGGAGGACAGTGCCTCTGATGAATCTCCCCAGACCACAGAGACTCTGAATACTTTAGTTAAGGCAAGATGCTACTGTGATAACTGAGTGTTCAATAAGGAACAGAACCAATCATAAATCTATATTATTATGTTTATATTTGATATTTTACAGGAACTGAAAGGCTGGGTTAAAGAAGATGTGGATCTTAGTAATCAGTACTATACTTGTTTATGTTGCTGTGAAAAATACTGACCAGACTAGTAACCAGACTGATGAGAAAACATTGTTAGAGTAATTGGAAAACATTATGGCAAATGTGCCATTTTCCTTTAATTACTGTAGAATATCATGCACTGGTAGTATTCCAGGAGATAGTTGGTTCAGAATTTTTTTTTTTGTCAAGAATTAGTCTTCAATCAGTCTAAGCTATTTATAGTCATATTGGAATATTATTACCACCCTTGGTTTAGAATGAGCTTGGCCTGGAACATCACATATGTCATGTGACAGTGTTTACTGCATGCATAAATAAGCAAGCACACAAGTCAGTTGTAGCGTAGTTGTAGAAGTGTAAAACCATCACCATGAGAAAAGGATGTGATTTGGCTGATGTCCAAAAGGGCATGATAATAATTAAGTCAAGTCAAATTTATTTATAAAGCGCTTTTTACAACTGATGTAACAAAGCAATAGTAATAACAAAACACCAAATCCCCAGTGAGCAAGCCAGCGGTGACAGTAGCAAGGAAAAACTCAGGGCTGGAGGAAGAAACCTTGAAAGGAACCAGACTCACATGGGGGACCCAACCTCCTCTGGTCAACTAATTATAAGTTCTTGATAAATCACATAACCCTATGATGCTGTTGTAGTGTTCAAGTGTACTGATATGGTGGCAGTAATGAAACAGGAATGATGTTAAAGGTAGCAGCCAGTAAAGTCCATATAAACTTAAAAAGGGTCAGTAGTGTAGGGCATCTGGAGCAGGTCACAGTAGTTAGTTGGTGGGAAGCTGGTCTAAGGTGGCATCATGCAGAGATAGTATTAGTTCTGTTTGGGTTTATAGAGTACAAAGATAATGAGACATATCAGAGTGTGGCTAATGACTCTAGCAGAACTATCTAGATTCATGAGCTGAAGGCACGGATGTAATTTGGGGGTGGGACGAAATGCTTTTTCACAGGCAATTTTGGTCCCCTGTAGTTTTTATCTTCCAAAAAACAATGTTACACTGTATTAAAAGGAGATGAATCGAGCATTAGAATCAGCAGAAATCCAAGCCGTTCAATCAGAAGTCTTAACTTTAGACCACGCACAAGCTCATCGATTGGCTCTCCCATTTCTTGTTAACGTGTGATTGGCTGTACCCGCTGTCACTCCACAAAAAGCATGTGTACTTGTACAAAGTAAACCGATGTTTTGCAAGTTAGCCAGCAGTCCGTGTTCACCTTCCACTGTAAGTTGTTAACATGTTGGACGTTTGTTCTATTGGTGTCATGTCAGCTAAACGTATTTTAATATCAGAGGTTTCATATTAAAACCATTAACATTAATATTTTAACCTGTCTACCAGTCTGTGATAAGCCATCCATTTACATGCCTGTTGAACTATTGTCAAAATAATTGAGAATTTCTGCTTATTTTTACTCAGAAATTAGGTATAATTTTATGTAAATAAGGTTTGTTGACCATACAGTCCAAACATAAGTGTAAAATTGGTGGTAATGCGTTGGAGTGAAGTTGACTGAAAAAGGTGAATTGATTGATCATTTTATGCTACATGCTTTTAACAGTTTATAAATATTTAATAATAATATGTAATAATGTATTAATATTTCTTTAATGATAAATATAAAGTTTATTACTTAATATAAGTAATATAATTTTATTACTTAATAATAGTAATGTAATTCATAATATTAATTTATGTTCCAGCACCCCACCCCGCCAGTCGTTTGCCCCCAAAATCTCAAGGCTATTTTTCAAAAATAAATTTTTTTGGTTGTATTCTATAAAAGTGGGTCGTGACTTAATGACCATGATGAAATGTGGGTCATAGGCTAAGACCAGTTGAGACAAGATTGTTTGTGAAGTGTTTTATTTAGTCACATGTGCTGTTTCAGGTCTGCAAGGCCATTAAGAGTAGGCAAACAGAATTAAAAACTTTAACTAAACTGGAAAGTCCTGAAAGCCTTGGGGACGAGGTGAGTTTAGGACACATTGAATTTAAAATAATTCTTACTTTATTTATTCAGACAGTGAATCTAAAGCAACTTGTGTTTAAGTCACACTCTAGTTAATGTAAGATGAAAACATTTTTCTGTCAGAAATAGACAAAGAGACAAGTTTGAGCTTTTTTCAGTTTTAATGATGAAAGAGAAAATAGTAGGAAAAAACAGGTTGTAATGCAGAGTCCTTCAGACAGAGAGACAGTTCACCCTCAGAGTAAAATTCAGCTGGGCGATGTGGTGGCATTTTGGACTAACAGACTGAATCCTTGAAGATTGAGTACTAAAAAGAGTGTTTATTGAATCATATCTACACAATGCAAAAGCATAAGCAGAGTACTAACTACCTATTGATACATCAGAAATATAAAAACAAGATGTGTTTAACATTTTACAAACTCCCCCCTTCTCTGGCCATTAATAAATCAAGGACCATTCTGTGCTGTAGAACTGCTGCTCTGATTAGCTGCTGCTATAACAAATACACCCTACCATGCAGCCTTGAATCACTCTAAGTTAGGGGTGGGGATGTCCTCCGGTGGTTCTTGAGGGGCTAGTTTGCAATGTGAATGATTAACCCAGGTGCCTCATCCTTCCACCTTTACAGCTGTGTGGGTTATCAGCAGCACCTGGTGTGGTCCTGTCCACCACTTTTTCCTTCTCAGGTCCTTTATCAGCACCCACTGTCCTGGTTTGAAGTCATGGAGTGGTCCACCTGCCACTTCCTGCTGAGACACAGTGGATAAAGACTTGTTGAGAGTAACACAGTATTGAATCATGTCATGGTCTAACAACAATGGATCAGTGATGGGTGGTCTCACTCCTGTGTTGGGAGGGCGCCCCATCACTTTTTCAAAAGCGGAGAGCCCTGTTTGGGCTTGGGGCCTTGTGCGACACTGCCAGAGGACTAATGGAGTGAAGCTACAGGCTAGGCTCAGTAGTGACTTGGGTTCTCTTTCCTTAACGTGACTTTATCAGCAGGACATTTACTGGTAGTCATTTTATTGATAACACTACACAATATGAGTCTATGTGATAATTAGGGAGAGGAATCAGGGGAGAGGACGCTGGCATGGACTGTTGCCGCTTCTCCATTTGAGCTTGAGCTTACTTGAGCTTATTTGAGCTTATTGAAGTTAAATTTGAGCTGAAGAATATGTTTTGTAACTTCAAGCTCATTTCCTGTACGACTTTACAACTTCACAACTTTATTCATCATGGATACGTAATTGTACTGTTTCTGAAGGCACTTTACCCACCTGTTACTGGTAAAACATCTGGTACATGATTGCTTGGACTTCCTACCTGCATAATGTTGCATTATTTTGCCAACCAGCTGATAAAATTCAACAATTACACTACTCCAATGTGTTTACTACTCATTAAACAGCTTGGACTCCTTCGCCGGCCTCGCTACATTCACAGGAGCTCTCAGAGAAAGTTTGTTTACTCCCGGACTAATCACATCATTCCATCATTCTAGTCACTCGTGCGCATCAGCCTAGTAGCATGTCTTCATGTCAACGTCACTCACAGAGCAAAATGGACAATCCGGAATTGATTCTGTCGCTCCGCAAACATGGCATCAGAGGACTTTGGCTTCTCGGACTAGTAGGAGTACTGTATCCATGCCAACCACACACACGTAGCAGAATGGAAAACGTAGACTGGATTTTAAACTACTTCGACCGAGATTTATAGCTTCATCTAATATCAAAATTGAGCTGCCAAACAATCACTGACAAACAGTAATCGCCTTATACACGAGTATATTCTGGATAAGTCACTGGATCTAATATGCATTACAGAAACCTGGCATCAACCAGAAGTTTTTTCTATTCTAATGGACTTGTCCCTCTGGCTATTGCTATTTTCAGAAAGCCCGCAATACTGGTCGTGGTTTGGCTGTGATATACCATAGCAGATTGGATCTGTCCCCCTTGCCCCTACCTGAATTGTCCTCTCTTGAATGTCTGGCTTTTAAACATAAGCCTCCTTCTTTTGTGACAATATTACTCATCTATCGACCTCCAAAAGCTAATCCATCTTTTATTTCTGATATGTACAGCCTTCTGTCAACGTTCTGTTCTTCCTCTGACAATACTATAATATTAGAGGTTTTTAACATCCACGTGGATACACCCTCCTGCCATTCAGCAGCTGAATTTTTGCAAGTACTGGACTGTTTTAATCTCAGACAGCTAGTTGATGTTCCAACACATACTAGGGAACACTCTGGATCTAGTTATCACTGACTCTGCCACTATCAGCAAATTAACTGCTTTTGATTGGGTGTGTCTGATCATAATGTCATTTCATTTGAACTGACATTTGCCTCTCGGGCCATCAAACCAAATGTAAAATCAGCTTTAGGAATGTGAAAAACATTAACCAAGAAATTATGACAGTTGATTTACAGCATCTTCTTTTTGCAAATTGTCCTGCAAACTTTACATCAGTCAGTGATGTACTATAGGACTACAGGTACAGGATTACTATAATGGAGCACTGAGCAGCACCCTGGACTTCCACGCACTGCTAAAAACTAGAACAGTCTCTTTCCTTCATTCAGCCACCTGGTTCACGCGTGATCTTTGAGAAATGAAAACAGCTGGACATGCCCTTGAGTGGAGATACAGAGCCTCCGGCCATACTGTCCATAAGTTGGCTTATATGGAACACCAGAAAATATACTCAAAGTGCCTTAGAGAGTCTCAGTCACAGTTTTACTCTGGCATCATCAACAACAGTCTGGGAAATTCTAAACAGTTATTTTCCACTATCAATCATCTTCTCAAACCACAGATCCCTCCATTAAATGAAGCTACTGAAGAACACTGTAATAACTTCATGGACTATTTCAAAACAAAAATAGACAAAATCTGTTCTGATCTCGCTAGCACCACCTCTTCAATTGTGCAGACATCTTACACACCCAAAATTTCTAAGCCTCTCAAGTGTTTTCCAGAGGTCCCACAACAAATGGTTGAAGACATTATTAAGAAGATGAAACTCTCTACTTGTGCACTGGACCCTTTTCCAACTGCTTTATTAAAAGCAAACATTACAACCGTAAGTCCTATGATCACAACAATAATAAACCATTCTTTCCAAGCTGGCCATGTACCATCTACATTAAAAACTACCATAGTCAAACCCCTCCTCAAAAAAAAAAAAAAACAACTCTTGATCCTGAAGTTTTTGCTAACTATAGGCCTATCTTAAATCTTCCTTTTCTTTCTAAGATATTGGAAAAAGTAATTGCCATTCATCTTCAGGATCACCTTAAGTACAACAATCTTTTTGAGAAATTTCAGTCTGGTTTCCATGCTGCTCACAGTACAGAAACAGCTTTAGTCAAAGTAACTAATGACCTCATGATGACAGCTGATACTGGCTCTCCATCTCTAGTTATCCTCCTTGATCTGTCATCTGCTTTTGATACAATTGACCATGGTATCCTCCTTAAGCGGTTATACCATACCATTGGACTTATGGATGTTGCATTTGCCTGGTTTCAGTCTTATCTAACTGCCAGAACTGAATATGTTTCCATCATATACAGTGACATGCGGGGTTCCCCAGGGGTCAGTCCTTGGGCCCATCCTTTTCACTTTATATATGCTCCCTCTTGGCCAGATTATCAATCAATATGGAGTTTCATTTCACTGCTATGCTGATTACATACAACTTTACATGAAAATTGATACAAGTTTCAAGTTTCAACTTTATTTGTCATTAGCACTACATGTCAAGACATATGTGCATTGAAATTCTTGTGGTGAGAGACATGGGAATAAAACTCTACAATAAAGTTAAATATACATAAATCTACATAAATCTGCACAAAAATTTACATATAAATAAATATACATATGAGCATATGTACAATGATAGATGTTCCTGCATAGAACATCAAGTAAAGTGACTTAGTGGGTCCAGATGTACTAGGTGAGATAGTGAAAAGTATATTGATTGAATTTACAACACCCCTTTATGCTGCTGCCCCATCATCATTATCATCATCAGCTCTTAAAACATTACTGCTTGTCTGGAGGAGATAAACATGTGGATAAAATACAATTTTCTACAGCTGAAGAGTGCAAAAACCGAAGTGATGTTGATCGGCATTTCACATAAGATTCAGTCATCTCCCATAACCAGTATCACGCTGTCTGGTCACACTATGCCTGTATCAACAACAATTACAAATCTTGACATAAAAATTGACCCTCAGCTCACATTTGAAGGCCATATCAAACATCTTTGCATCTGTCTTTTTATCATCTCAGAAATATTGCTAAACTTCACCCTACACACACTGTTTCAGATGCTGAAAAGCTCATTCATGCTTTTGTTTCCTCCAGACTGGATTACTGCAATACACTTTTCATTGGGATCCCTAACAAGAGTCTACAAAAGCTACAGTACGTCCAGAACACGGCTGCTCGGATCTTGATGAGAGTTCAGTAATATGAACATATCACACCTGTCCTATACTCTCTCCATTGGCTCCCTGTCTCTGCCAGGGTAGAATATAAAGTCTCCCTCCTCACTTTCCAATGAATTCATGGTAATGCTCCTAACTATCTCAAAGAACTTCTCACTCCACAAACCACATCACAATCTCTTCGCTCAATGAACTCAAATTGCCTGCTCATTCACAAAACCAAGCTCAGCACCATGGGTGACCGGGCTTTTTGCTCCACCGCGCCACGTCTATGGAATGCCCTCCCTGATCATTTGAGGGCACCACAGAAAATTGAAAGTTTTAAAAAAGGACTAAAAACATTTCTTTTTAACAGAACTTATAATCTTTGATTACTTCTTGTTTTTAATGATGTTTTATATTGATGATTTTTACTTTGTAGCACTTTGAGATTTGTTGCAAATGTAAAGTGCATTATAAAAACAATTTATTATTATTATTATTTTTATTATTATTATTATTAGAATCATACACAAGATAAGATGTAAAATATCCTGTGTATGATTCTAATAATAATAATAATAATAATAATAATAATAATAATAATAATAATAATAACACCTTTGGCCAGGTCAGGCCAGTTTGTTGTGTCAATTTCCCTAATCCATTTTTGATGGTCCCGTTGGCCCCTTCCACCGCGCCTGCGCTCGCAGGGTGGTAGCTACAATGTTTTCTCATATCAATACCCAGATGTTTAGAGAGCTCTAAGAGCCCTTTGTGTATGAATGGTGTGCCATTATCACTGGAAATGCACCTTGGCAGGCCCCACCTCGGTATTATTTCTGTCAGCATGCATTTAGTAACTGCTTCTGTGTCCTGCTTGGAAGTTGGGAATGCCTCAATCCACTTGCTAAACATGCACACGCATACCAGCAGGAACTTTTTCCCTTTTGCTGGGGTTAGTTCAACAAAGTCTATTTGCCAGTGTTCAAATGGGTGTGTTGATGGGGGATGAGCTGCTAATACGTGGCTATTGCATCCCCCCTTTGGTGTATTCTGGGCACAAATCAAGCACTGTGAACAAAATCTTTGGGTAAGATTGATGATACCTGGCGCAAACCACTGTCATGTGATCAACTCCAATATCCCCCCTTTGCTCATGTGGCTATGCCCATGAGCATTCTTAATGAGGCCCAGCATGTAGGCCTTTGGTAAACATGGTCTGCCTGTTGGTTTGTGATACCAGGTACCATTTTGTAACTCACAATCATGTTTCTTCCAGCAGGACACGTCAGCAGATGTAGCAGAGGACTGAATTTCAGTCAGTGTCGGCATGTTAGTAGCATGTGGTGTAGCTTGTGCAGCTTGGACAGGGGTGGAGTTAACAGTTTGCTTAGCTACTTGATCAGCATGAGCATTTCCCCATGCCACATCGGCATGGTGTGCAGCACATTTCACTACTGCAATGGCTTTGGGTAGCAGAAGCACATGTAGAAGGTCAGCAATAAGCTGGTGGTGTTTTATGTGCTTCCCTGAGCTAGTTAAGAAATTTGTGTTTCCAAATAGCTCAAACTAATATTGGCTATCAGGGTGAATTGGTACACAAAATATATGTTTGCTAAATCAACCACAGTGAAAAATTTGTGTTCAGGTGGAATCACCTCAGGGGCCCTAGCCTGCACTGCAGCATTCACTGCCTGCAGATCTTGCATGAAACACCACTCATTTCGTCCAGGCTTTTTCACTGGAAATATTGGTGTATGCACTGGTGAGTTTGGGCATGGTACTATTACCTATTTTGCCAGCAGGGCTTCAAAAACAGGCCTAATGCTTTTGACTGCTTCCCTTTTCAATAAACATTGTGGTCGTTTAGGTCGAAATGCAGATTTTGGTGTAATAACCACTGGTGGGCACCCTTTTATCAAACCCACATCATTTTTCCCCTTTACCCACAGTTCCTCAGGCACCTCATAAACCCCATAAATCTGGGGTCTCAGAGGTCATCAGCACTTGTCGTGCTGCTAGCAAGTGCACAGGAGCCATGCCCAGGATGCTGGACCTCTGGACATTCAAAGACATTGTCACCTGCATCTTCCAGATGCTTAAATCAGGGCAAAACTACACATGCGGTAGCTCTGTTTCTGTCTACCGATGGCTCTTATCGCCCTCCGCATCCATGGTCCAACCTCCTGCCACGGCTGCCTGTCACTGGCTCTTCCTAAAGAAATATGAGGCACTGAACCTGCCACGTCGAACAGGCCCTGCTGGTGCTCATTTAAGTGCACTGAGGCGGCTGCCCACTGCTATATATATATATATAAAGGTGGGGAGGGTATGTACTGCATCATTTACATACTATTCTCATCTTTTTCTGTCAGTTTCAAAATTAACCCATTGCTGGTGCTCTCCAACACGCATCGCAAAAGGCACATCAAGTCTCGGCTCATTAAATTAACTGGACACACCTTTGAAACCAGAAATCCATGATCAAATTCTCTTGATCCTAAAGTACATTTAAGAGGAACGGAGACCTTCTCTGACACTATCTCTCCCATTACTCCCATCACATTAATACTTTTCTTACTTAGGGGTACATGCAAATCATTATATCTTATCACTGAATGAGTGGCTCCGCTGTCTACTAAAAATTTAAGAGATTTTCCTTGTATTTCTATGGCTACCTGGGGCTGGCTGGTGGGGTTTCCACTTAACACTTGGCCATAAAAAGAGTAATCTACATGTAAATTTTGTTTTATGGGCTTGCTCTCCCCGTTTCCCCGCACCCTGTCATTCCACAACACTGTCTTGGTGTCTTCACTCTCTTGGGTTGCATTGTTTGGACAATCTCGGGCAAAATGTCCTTCTTGATGGCATGTATAGCATCGGTTTCACCAGCCTGGCTGATGACCCCCTCCTCTGCCAGCGCCTCCTCTTTCAGCACCTCCTCTTCCCCTTTTGCATCTGCACCCCCTTTCTCTTCCTCTCCCTGCAGTATTTGCCCCATTACGGCCTGCACCATTGTGAGCATGGCTTGATGTTGGGTGTCTTCTCTTTTCTTGACTTGGTTCTGTTCATTCTTCTTCAACCTCTGCCCATGGTGTTTGGCATGATCTTTTATGGTTGACAGCAGTTGGTGATAGTATCCCACACACAGTGTCTTCACTGCATCTGCTATGTCCTTTCTCAATCCCAGGAGAAAATGATGTCACTCCATCTGGGCCATTAGCTCCTTGCCCAGGGTTCACTATGCCACAGTGATCGGTGTGCACCTTAGTCAGCCTTGTGAGATACTGGCTCACTGTTTCTTCTTCTTCTTGCATGCACGAAGCGATTTTAGATGTGTCCACTTCAGTTGGGAAACCATTTCTGAGGCGCTCTTGTAGGGTTGTAACCATTTCTCATACTGTTATTGTCTTGACTGTTCCAGTTGGGGTTGGTCATCCGAACATTCTGTCCTGGCCAGTCTCTATCCACCTTGTGGAAATCGCTGCCAAGCAACTTGAACATGATTTTCTGTAGGAAGGAAGGAAGGAACGTTACACTTATATAGCGCCTTTCTAGATACCCGAGGACGCTTTACAATCAACACACTCCATTTACACAAACACCGGTGAGAAGCGTCAGCCTAATCGCGCACAGCGTACTCTCAACCGGAAGCGACCGTCCACCTGGAGGACTGCATCGAGCACTAGGGGGATCACCCAGGACCCAAGACCTCAGTGCTGAGAGGCGAACGTGCTAACCACTAAGCCACCGTGCCGCCCCACGGTGTAACCCTGTAGGCTTGCATGAGCTGCAAAAATCCAGTAAGGCTTGGCTTGCCCATTCTCCTCCCTCTTTCAGTGGAAGGCTCTGAGCTGCCTCTTGGAGGTCAGTGGATTTCCAAAAGCGATGGACTGCGGTAGGTAATCCCATCATGACCTGCCACTTCCACCATTGGGAACTGTCCCAAGGGATTATCATCTGGTTCTTCGTCTTCTTACACGCTTTCTCTCTGTTTTAAGCAGGTTTTAGTTCCCTTCCTGGATCATGTGTGCTGAGAAACTGGACTATTTGTTTCCTGCACTACATCTAGTGTGTGGCACAAAACCTCTACAGCTTCATCATATAGTCCACCTTGTGCGCCAGCCACAGGGGGTTCTGGTGCAGGTTGTGGAATGTCTGGGGCTTATGGTGGTGGGTGTTGAGGGGCTGCAGCTGGAACTCCCTGTGGAGCAGGTGGGGGTTGGATGTTGGCTGGTTGTGGAGGTGCGCTGTCAAGGTCTAGGTCAACTTTGAGAGATGCCTCCTGAACCTTCCTTTTTTCTGCTGTTCATCTCTTTTATGTGCTTCTCCTATCCATAACTTTACAACTTTGAACATTTCAGACTTACGTTCTTTATGGAATTTAATAAACTTCTTATCATTAGGTCCCTTTTCTATGCATGCCTTTTAAAGCATGCCAAATAAGTACAGCTGTATGAACCCTTTGCAGGAAAACCCATTTGTTTTACCCAATAAGGCATGCACTTAACAGCCTCTTCTCCATAATTATCTCTCATATATTCAACATTTGGATCTCCACACTCCTTGGGGTCATATTTCAAAGTACTCTCATGGGATCCCATTCTTACTCTCTCAACCTTCTGTGGATCAGTCAATATAGTCACTTTTCCCCTTTGGGTCCTATGTGAGCGTTCTGTGTGACCCGGATCTATGGTACCTTATTTATGTCTATTGCAGTCTACTGTATATGAATATGCATGCCCACCATGAATATCCACGTTTTGTCATAACAAAACTAAACTTCAATTTCACAAAACCGCATGACCTCACTAGAGGAAAGGAAAGTTCACCTACTCATTTGAAGTGGTGAGTCAGTCCAGTTTGTCCAAATTCCCCAGATTCGTCAGACATGTCAGGAAACCGCAGACGTGGTGAGTTCAATACACTCTGGAGGTACTTTCCCTTCTTCTGTAGGATTCCCATTCCAGCCCGATATTCTCCCGGGGAGCATCCTCAGTGATCTTCACCCTCCCAGATCTGCGATTTAACTGCACGTCCTGCCGACAACGCCAGAATTTTGGAATTTTGGACTAACAGATTGAAACCTTGAAGGTTGAATAATAAAAAAAGTGTTTATTGAATCATATCTACACAATGAAAAAGCATAAGCAGAGTAATAACTACCTATGGCCTGTCTAATTAAGCTAGCAGAGTGCTCAAAAGAGAGCTCTCTCTCTATCAGCAGAGTTTTATGTATGTGTGTAATATTGCATTCAGCTCTGGCTGGCACCATGCAAACTCCCCTCAGCTCTCTCTCTCTGAGAGAAAAACTCCCTTTGGGATTCTTCTGTTAATCAGCTTCAGATGGTTCCTCTCTCACAAACACTGCACACACATACAAAGTCAAAGATATCTTTGCTTTTCAGCATATGAAAATGCTGTTTTACTGTTAAAGTAAAAACAGGGGATTATGAATCATACACCATTACATATTCCATTACAGCGGCCTCATGTGTTTCCATCCCAGTTTAACTACCTAAATATCATTTTGAAGATCACTTTTAAGGGCTACAACTGACATGTCAGGTGATGTCTGTTTAAACAATAGAAACAAGCTATTTTTGCCACCAACATGGCGGGTCCGGGGCTCCAGGCTTATCTTGGAGGCCAAAACAAACTAAACATTGTGTATAAGTTGCTGTGTGTATATCAGACATAATATGGAAAATTAAGTGTTCTTAATGATTTGGGTTGAGCTGAGATTTGTGGAAATTTGTGTGAGAGCTAATGTTTATAATTTCTGTGTCTGATAATGGGGTATGTTTTCTGTTTTAGATGTTAGCATTGTGGAATGGGAGAATGTCACGATCCTGGCCTCTACCTACCTGTACCTACACCTCTGACCACTTGGCTCGGTCCCTCTCTCTCTCTTGGGCTTGCTCTCTCTCTCTCAGGCTCGCTCACTCTCTCTCACTCTCAGGTATGCTCGCTCCCTCTCTCTCTCTCCCGCTCGCTCACTCACTCTACTTCCCATTTGTTCCTCGCAAGTTTCCTCAGTTCTGCCTACATTTCCCATCAGCCTCGCTCTCTTGCCTTCCCTCCATGTACTCAGCTCAACTACACTTCCCAGAATTCTTAGTTCTCTGTCACACCCATCACACACTCTACACACCTGCTAGACATTTTCACCTCATCAGACTCTGCTATTTTACTACATTCATTCCTTAATTCCTCGCTTGTCTTTGTTTGTGCTCCAGCACACAGCACGCAGCCTCCCTCCTTTATCAGGTTTATTGGGTTTTGTCTCCTTCTCTCTCTAGGGTGAGCCTCTATATCAGAGTGTCACCTTGACCTCTGTATCTGAGTGTTTATCTTGAGTCCTATATCAGAGTGTTTTCCTTATTCTGTTTTTGTGTTAGTTTCTTTGTTTTTCGAAAATGTACAGATATTCTTATTTGAGTTCTTTTCCTTATTTTCTTGTTCTAATAAATGCTATTTTTTTAACCTGCGCTCATCTTTTCCTCCTTGGGCCTAGCATGACAGAGAAACTCTCAACATGTTTTTGTTTATCAAATACCTCACTATGTTTAGATAACCGATTCCTTCCATGGCCTAGAGTTTTGAAAATGACATTTGAGAAACCTCTCAGGTGCCCTCATGACGAAAAACCAAGTGTGCATCGGTTATCGCCCTCTGCTGGTAACAGACCTTGCCCAAAGACTGTAGGCATTCTGGGGATCAGTTATCAAACATGTGCTCACAGCACCTGAAATTGAGTCATCCACATTCTCACAACATGTTTTGTGTGCAAAATTTCTCATGACTGACTTTATTGAATCAGACAGTTCAACAAGTGGTTCATGCAAATTCCTGGAGAAGTGTTCTCTGTCAATCAACCGACGTGATCATTTACCTTTAGCAAAATGTGTCCTTTCTTAGTCATGGTCCAATGTAATTAGAAATTCGAATGACCAATTTTCGTGTGGACCAGTGGGTGGGGGAACTCACTGAACAGACTCGACTTGAGTCAGTCACTGACTCATTATCATGGCTTTCATCTACCAGCTGCCTCCCCCACCTCCCTCTCCTCCATTCGGAGGTAAGGGAGGTGTGTGAGAAAACTGGCTGGCCCCCCCTGCTTCTCTCTCTCTCTCTCTAACTCTCCTACCCCTGCTGGTTTTCCGTAGTTGGTTCTGCATGCGGAACCAAAATGGCGTCTTTGGACAATTTAAATAATAACAAATACTTTAATCAAAATCATTTCACTTCGGTTTCAGAGAGGACACCCTCCATTATGTGTGTGCGTATGTGTTTGTGTGTGTGATTGCTCAGAGGGTGGGGGAGGGGTGGATGACTCACCCTGATGCTCTGAGGGCTGAGAGGAGCAACGCACACTTATCCAAACTCTAGCGACACCGAATCCCTTTTTAAAAGATCCATTAACTCCAAGAATGTGATCTCTTCTCACAAAACAGAGCTTACATCATCTTGTGATTCTAAAGGTGTTGATCCTGTAAATCATAAACCAGATGTTGACAGATACTGTCCCATTCACAAAATGCCTCATCCTCTGAAACGCTGCAGAGGCTTTAGAAGCAGGCCCCTTGTAGAACAGAAAGCATTTCTCAGGGAAAATGGTATTTGCTTTACATGTTGTTCAACAAGTGAATACATAGCGAAGGAGTGCAAGGTATCCATCCAGTGCAAGGAGTGCGAGAGCAATGAACACGTTACTGCTCTGCATCCTGGCCCGGCCCCATGGATGCCTAAAAGTCAGTGAGCAAGTAATTTCTGTCAATTCTAAATGTACTGAGCTCTGTGGAGATGTCAATGACTTTAGGTCTTGCTCCAAAATGTCTTGTGAAGGTGTTTCCTAAAGATCAACCTGAAAAGTCTATGAAAGCCTATGTGATACTTGATGATCAAAGTAATAGGTCACTTGCTAAGCCTGAGTTCTTTGACTTATTTCACCTTAAGGGCACAGACTCGCCTTACACACTCTGCACATGTGCTGGAGTTACAGAAATGACTGGACGCAGAGGTACTAGTTTCATTGCGCAGCCTTTAGATGAAAGCATAAGCATGCCTTTACCAACTCTCATAGAATGTGAGTACATTCCAGATGACCGGAGTGAGATACCTACCCCTGAGGTTGCGAAGCAATATTCTCACCTCAACTTGATAGCACATTTCATTCTACCTCTGGATGCTGATGCACAGATTCTTCTCCTTCTAGGGCATGATATTCTTCAAGTTCATAAGGTTAGAGATTCACGCAACAGCCCACACAACACTCCTTATGCTCAAAGACTTGATCTTGGATGGGTGGTGATTGGCAATGCCATAAGCCAACAGTCATTAATGTGTATCACACCAATGTCCTGAGAAACCGACGTCCTTCTCTTTTCAACTCTTGTCCTATTTATCTTTGCATAAAGGAGAACTTTATGACTAAGAAAAAGCCCAGATTGGAGCTCAATCAAAACTCTCATCTGTCTGACCAGCAAGCACTGCATAATGAAGATTGTTCTCTTGGAACTACAATCTTTGAAAGAACAGAGGATGACCATAAAATTGCACCTTCTATTGAGGACAGAGAGTTCATTCAGGTAATGGACAAAGAGACACCAACAGCTGGGTTGCGCCTCTTCCCTTTCGTTCACCAAGACCACGACTTCCTAACAACAAAGACCAAACCAAAAGCAGATTTGCTTCCTTGTGTCGTACTCTTGAACAAAAACCTAAGATGAGGGACCACTTTGTGGCATTTATGCAGAAAATCTTGGATCGCGGACATGCAGAGCTAGCTCCACCACTGATGAATGGAGAAGAGTGCTGGTACCTGCCTACCTTTGGGGTATATCATCCACGCAAGCCAGACGAGATCAGAGTTGTGTTTGACTCTAGTGCTCGTCATTCTGGCATCTCACTGAATGATGTGTTGTTGACAGGTCCAGATTTAAATAATAGCCTGCTTGGAGTTTTGCTGCGTTTCAGACATGAGCAGGTGGCATTCACTGCAGACATAGAGCAAATGTTCCACAGCTTCATTGTAAGAGAAGATCACAGAAACTTTCTCAGGTTTCTATGATTTAAAGACAACATACCTACTAATGAAGTTGCCCACCAAGCACCAGACGTCATATGGACGTTGTTTTTTGGGCTAAATCTGGTCGGTCAATCGTGGTCTTTATTTAGCCCAAAAATAGACATTGAAAATTGGGCAGTTTTCAGTCCGTCAGACTTGGACCAAATTTAGCCCAGAAATTGACATTTAATATTTTGTTGTTTTCAGTCAGTCGGATTTAGACCAAATTTAGCCCAAAAATAGACGTTTAATATTTTGCTGTTTTCAGTCAGTCAGATTTGGACCAAATTTAGCCCAGAAATGGACGTTTAATATTTAGCTGTTTTCAGTCAGTCGGATTTGGACCAAATTTTGCCCAACATGGTATCTTTCTGACCACATTTAGCCCAAATACAGACAAGAAAATAATATGATTGATGTAATAAGATTAATGCAGAAGTTGTGGGCAGTCCCAAATGAGCCATTCTGAACATAATTACAGCTGTTCAAAACCTGATGTATGTATGTATGTATGTATGTATGTATGTACTTTTATTAGACAACTATAGAAATACCGACACCAGCTCCAATAGTAGCAACACAGGCCAGTGAGAGATGATATACAGCTGGGCCTGAACCCTCACACACACCTCCTATCCATCCGAACCGTATTTACAGGGAAAGTCTCTGTTTACAGAGAGCGGCGTCTTCCGCGCGTCCACAGCCCAACGAGCCAGTAACGCTACAATATGTTTAAATTCTATACAGATCACTTGTGATGTCACTGCTCTTTCACATTTATCTGTATTTTCCTCCTGTTTTATCACACACACACACACACACACACACACTGCCAGAGGGACTTGTGACTGATGGGTCATTAAAAATTAAGAAGTCAAAGCTTGCAGGTGATTCGGCAAGGAGGAGGAGGGCGGGGCAAGTAGGAGGAGGGCGGGCGATTGTTTTGAAAAACTGACAAGATTAACGGATGAGATAACGGACAACACTAACGTACATTAGATAGAAACAACCGACACACTTGAACTGGTAAGTGAAATAATAATTTATATTTAAAAAAACCCAGAAATTGAATAGTGTACTGCCCTGCCCTGCGCCCAGTGAGGGGGTAGGGGACTAACCCGCGACCCTGATAAGAAATAAGCGGGTGTGATAATGAATGAATGAATGAATAAGAATAAGAAGATTACGAATAACAGTAAATTGGCTTTTTCAAGCCAATTTAATAATAATATTATGGATAACAGTAAATTGGCTTTTTCAAGCCAATTTAATAAGAAGAAGAAGAATAAAAAGATTATGAATAACAGTAAATTGGCTTTTTCAAGCCAATTTAATAATAAGAAGAATACCAATAACAGTAAATTGGCTTTTCAAGCCAATTTAATAAGATTACGAATAACAGTAAATTGGCTTTTTCAAGCCAATTTAATAAGATTATGAATAACAGTAAATTGGCTTTTTCAAGCCAATTTAATAAGATTAACAATAACAGTAAATTGGCTTTTTCAAGCCAATTTAATAATAATATTTTTAAAAACGAAGTTTCAAAAGGGCACTTTCGTTGATAAAGGGCAGAGTTGGTGGTGTATACTATACTAGAGGTCTGCGCAGGACTGATTTTTTTAGTCCCGCTCCCGCCCTAAAATCGTCATATTTGGTCCCGCTCCCGCCCGCCACATAAACATGTCTGCCCGCTCCCGCCCTCAGTACTCACAGAGGGCGGGGCGTTCGCGCATGCGCGAGTTGAGTTTAGTTTGTGTGGGATGCACAAACAGTCTCTTTCAGAGACAGAGGGAGGGAGCGGATGTTGCCGGATTGGTTCTGGGTTGGATGTAAGATCCGGAGATATTGAGAAAAGACCCGGAATTACTGCTCCGTAGCTCCACCCTAGTACTGCCCCTGATCATCACATCAATCTGATTAACTATACAGAGCTTAAAACTTACTTAAATAATGTGCTGATAGAGAAAAAAGTGACTGAGCAGATCCAGCATCATACAGAACAATCTTTTCTTTCCTTAATAACAAGCATTTTTACATGAAACCAGACACATGTATAGCACACTCTAAGCTAGTGATGTGTCGTTCGCAAAAGAGCTGGCTCTAAGAGCCAATGCTTAGTAGTGAATCAGAAGAGCCGGCTCCCAATTTCTCATTAGCTACAAACCAGAGGAAAGGGGCAGAACTGATGGGCACACCATGCAGCCAAATCACATGGCAGGACATGTGATTATACCATTATAATAATGTCATTACAAAATTATTTCATGTAATATTTCATCCATTACAGAGCACCCAGTTAGCGGTTAGCTGTAGCAGGTTAACATGTAGCATTGCCTTGTAGCAAACTAGTGAGTCAAGCGTTTCTAAGTCAAAAATAATCAAAGCTTGTTTTTTTTCACATTTTTTAAAGCTTCGCCCATAAATGTACACATTTGCCACTTATCTCAGATGAGCAGAGACATGTTTGGAGACCAACTTGTTATTCATTAGTTTAGAAAGGGCACTACAAGGCTAACACTGATACAATACATCTCAATAGTCACTTAATTAGCCTGTTTATAAAAATCCTTTTGAAAATAATCAACAAAAAATATGAAAAAACCCTCTTTCCATCAAATCATTGAAGTTGGCTTAATGGTGACTGTTAGAGACCGTAGAATTTTCCTGTAGAACATCTTCAGATCCCATTAGAACATTATCTATTAAACTATTAGCATGCATTACAATTTGCTATCAAAACATCAAACCACTAAGTACCTTTACTAATGTTATACACCATTACAAATCCAACTGGAATGTTTAAGGGTCTCTACGACATTTTAAGCTCCAAAACTTATCTGAATCACATCTACCAAAAAGAGCCATTTAGCTGACAGTTGAGTTCTAATGTTTGTTAGCCATATTAGCAGATCCAACTCTACACTAAGGAATGTGTGACTGGTAATATCTGCGATAAGTGGAGAAATTGAGTAAATTTTTTTCCCTTAGTAATGAATTTGAAAAGATGGAAACGTCTTTATGATCATCAGGTGGACCCAAACTTCCATCGCAGGTCCACTCTGGAGCTGAGGGCTCTGGAGAAAGTGATTTAATAGAAGAATCATGACTGGTGTCCACCAGACTGGCCGTGTAAAAGCAGAGGGGTCCGGTCACTGTGAGGCGGAGCTAAGATTGAAGGGCGAACGCAGACAGAGATAACTAAAATGGGGTTTATTTACAAAACACTTAACAGATAAACCAAAAGCAGCACGAGGGCTGAAAACA
>BRDA01049129.1:0-12094 GCA_036984385.1 Crenuchus spilurus | reverse complement strand
GATATAAAACTACTCCTAGAAGTATATTTTTTTCAAAAACTTACTCAAGTAAATGTAACGGAGTAAATGTAACTCGTTACTACCCACCTCTGCATGTTAGCTTACAATATGAAAAAAACTAACATTAACTTCTTTTAGGAAAACTCTAATATCCATGTTAGCTTACAATATAAAAAAGCTAACATTAGTTTTTGTTACAAATAAGCTAATACCAATGTTAGCTTACAATATGAAAAAGCTAACATTGGGTTCTTTTAGAAAGAAGCTAATGTCCATGTTAGCTTACAATATGAAAAAAACTAACTAACTTCTTTTAGGAAAACTCTAATATCCATGTTAGCTTACAATATAAAAAAGCTAACATTAGTTTTTGTTACAAATAAGCTAATACCCATGTTAGCTTACAATATGAAAAAGCTAACATTTGGTTCTTTTAGAAAGAAGCTAATGTCCATGTTAGCTTACATTATGAAAAACACTAACATTAACTTCTTTTAGGAAAACTCTAATATCCATGTTAGCTTACAATATAAAAAGCTAACATTAGTTTTTGTTACAAATAAGCTAATACCCATGTTAGCTTACAATATGAAAAAGCTAACATTGGGTTCTTTTAGAAAGAAGCTAATGTCCATGTTAGCTTACAATATGAAAAAAACTAACTAACTTCTTTTAGGAAAACTCTAATATCCATGTTAGCTTACAATATAAAAAAGCTAACATTAGTTTTTGTTACAAATAAGCTAATACCCATGTTAGCTTACAATATGAAAAAGCTAACATTTGGTTCTTTTAGAAAGAAGCTAATGTCCATGTTAGCTTACATTATGAAAAACACTAACATTAACTTATTTTAGGAAAACTCTAATATCCATGTTAGCTTACAATATAAAAAGCTAACATTAGTTTTTGTTACAAATAAGCTAATACCCATGTTAGCTTACAATATGAAAAAGCTAACATTGGGTTCTTTTAGAAAGAAGCTAATGTCCATGTTAGATTACAATATGAAAAAAACTAACATACTTCTTTTAGGAAAACTCTAATATCCATGTTAGCTTACAATATAAAAAAGCTAAAATTAGTTTTTGTTACAAATAAGCTAATACCTATGTTAGCTTACAATATGAAAAAGCTAACATTGGGTTCTTTTAGAAAGAAGCTAATGTCCATGTTAGCTTACATTATGAAAAAAACTAACATTAACTTCTTTTAGGAAAACTAATATCCATGTTAGCTTACAATATATAAAAAAGCTAACATTAGTTTTTGTTACAAATAAGCTAATACCCATGTTAGCTTACAATATGAAAAAGCTAAGGTTAGATTCTTTTAGAAAGAAGCTAATATCAATGTTAGCTTACAATAAAAAAAAAAATAAAAAAAAAAAAACCTAATAGGCTCTCTTTTTTAAGTGCCTAGTAATATTTTGCAGTTTGTTGCAAATGTGACTAACTTAGCATTGTTTGGAAGCATGTGGAGAATTTTATTCAGAGGGAAACCAAGAGCCTTCACACAACGTCAACATTAATTTTTAATGTTACACATATGTCCATGAATTTATAAGTAAAACTATTGACCAGTCAGGTTAAACACACAATCAGTTAGGTCTAAACACAAAAAATATGTAATACAGGCATCTCAACACTGACAGTATATCTGTTTCTGTTAATACCATCATGAAACCACGATAGAAACCACATTATACCTTGTTAGCTTACATTAGCTGCATGAGCAAGCCAACAGGAACATGCAAAGGGCTATATAAGCAAGAGATTTAGATTTAATAAAGACCTGATATGCGTATTATTTTAAAATTCACAATTGCTTTGTAACAGTTTCAGACTAGAATTGACCTGTGAGTTGTTTAAGCTATGGTTATCATAAAAAAGAGGTATCAGAAATAAACTAAAGTTATATTACTCTGATTTAATGATACTCACTTCCATTCATTAGTTCACAGTTTGGTTAAAAGCAAACAACAGGCAACAACCAAATGTTAATTCTAGGAATAATAGAATTGTGTCAAAAAGTGCACCCATTACATCAGTTTACTGTCAGGATTCAACCATAGATTTGTACATTAGAGGTTTAAGTAGAGAATGGAAAGCTGCACAAGTCATTACGAATTAAAAGTATAAGATACATAGACATCGTAAAATCAAATACACAATCCATTTAGTTGTTTATTTCTATATTAGCACATGAGCTAGATGTCTGGGCAGGGAAAGTGATAATTTAATAGGGCCTTAAGCACTGAGGCTATGCTGGTATATCATACTGCCCCAGTAGACAGCATGCATATCAACTAATTAATGCTCTGAAAAGAGCAATAATGATTGCTTTCTGTTGGAGAACTGCCAAATTACGTTGGCTTCGCCCCCCCCCGACTCCAGTTCAAATGCTAACCCAGATACATGTACATGACTCAGTGTTATGAGAATCACCATTACGTGGATCTATCATAGAAATGTGCCTTGTATCGATCGACAATTGGATTTTGCTTTAAAATGATTTTTACTTAACCTTGTCAGCTCTGACACACCCTACAGTATCAGAATCAAAGGTACAGCATATGTATACCACCACTCAAAATTTTGGGGTCACCTATTAAACCAGTTACTCCAAAATTGCTCCAGATACTCAATTTTATATGATAGAAATGATAGGCAATAATAAAAAATGTCACTTTTTAAAAGACCCCACTGTTTTTTTAATTTTACACTTTAAACATAAAATGAGATGTCAATTTATAGTAAGATCACATAACCTACAAATACAAAAATTGTGCAATAACATGCTAATTTTGTAAACTCCACACTGATCTGCCTGGTGGTGCAACAGCACTAATTGTTTTTCAGCATTTGATCCAGTTTATTCCTTGTGGTTTGGCCAGACGTGTGGACTCGAGTCACATGACTTGGACTCGACTCGACAACATCACTAAAGACTTGCGACTTGACTTAGACTCTACCTTTACTGACTTGGACTTAGAATTGGACTTGAGATTTAAGACTTGAAAAGAGTTGAAACCCATATTTGAACATAATAAAAAAAGTAAAACTGAATCACATAACTGGATCATTTTGTATTAAATGGTGCTGTAACGCTTGTCAGGACCTGATCTGTTCACTCTGCCAGATTTGTATCTTGCATTCGCATAAGCACGTCATTTCCGGATAAAGTTTTATGATTTGCATTGAATTAGAGTCGCTTTGGTAAAAGATATAAAATTTTGCACTTTATCGTTTAATTGAATTTATGTTTAATTATTTGTTAAAAAGAAGTCATTTACATGTCGAAATGTCATTACTTACTAAAGGGCGTATTTACATCCACGTGGGGAGCAGATGTGCGTTAGCATCAGAAGGGTTGCCAAGTCCCCAAAAATCTCCATCACGATGTCTGACATAAAGCGCCCTATACAACCTGACACTAGCCTAAAATATAGAGCGTCCAATCACAGATATTATTGTTAGCATTATTATTTTATTAGTAGTATTAGTAGTAGTAGTTAATATAATGTAAGATGAACATACCTCCATGATCTTTTTTCTTTTTTTTTTGCATTTAAAACATCCCCCTTTCTCTACTACCTTTTAACTCTTTATAGTTTAAACACCACAGTTATACGCTCAAAATATCTGTGTTATTAAAAGTGTTTTTTACAAGGAGTTAAAAGGCAGTGAACAACTGAGTGTGAAGAGCATTGGAGTAGACTTACTAGTATTAGATAACTGATTAGAATGGGATCTGAACATATAAATTTAGAGTAGAGAAAAGGAGATATTAAATATTAAATATATTTAATAAATAGGTTAAATAAATGTGTTAAATATTGAAATGTCATTACATCTGGTGACTTGAATAAGACTGCAAGTTTAAGACTTGGGACTTGACTCGAGACTCGATTGTATTGACTTGGGACTTGACTCGAGACTTGATTGTCAAGACTTGGGACTTACTTGTTACTTGCAACTTAGTGACTTGTTCCCATGTCTGGGTTTGGCTATGAAGCATTGCTGGTTTGCATTACGACAAGAAAATCTTTTCTCGCAACCTCTAGTAGATGTTTTTTAGCCTAATATACCTCTACCAATTGGTAGAGATGGCACAATCAGGTTGTGTTAAGTTCAACGATTTCTTCAATAAGAAATAGTGACTTAAATTTGCTCTGCCAAATGGTCATTTGGTGTCTTCAAATGACAACTGAAGACCCATTTCTTCCAAGAGTTCTTATCCTGTACTCACTAAAGGCTTGTGACTATACTTATGGTTTTATTGTCATTATCTTAATGTCATTCAATGTATGTTGGGTGATGTGTATCTAAGCATGTAGGTATGAATGAGTATTGTGTATCTAGACATCCATACTGACTTTTGTATTTGGCAGCATCTAAGCTTGAGGTATCGCTCTGGATAAACGTCTGCTAAATGCCTCAAATGTAAATGTAAATGAAAGGCACTGTTCAAATGATGGTCCAAAGGTCTTTTTCCTGAGAGTGTACAGATTATTGTTTAGCTAAATGGAAAAAATGAAGTTAGAATTAGAGGTGAGGAGTGAGAAATAGAAGTCAAAAGTGTTAAAAAGCCTAAGCAGGCACAGGGGCTGTATACGTAACAGTATGTCAATTGCATCTTCATGTAATAGTGCTTATCTTCAGTATATTTGCAAAATAAATAAATCTTGCTCCGTGACAATATTTTGTGCACCTGCTCTATTGTGGTGTGGCAGAACTGCCTTGTGTGTTTGTCTATGAGTGATGGGATTGAGTGGTCTTATTAATAGCAATGCTATTGCTGTCATAGCTCTGCAGGAATTGCTTAAAGGGTAAAGGGTGCCATATAGGAGCTACATTTTCAATTTACATTTTATTAATAAGTCTCACGACATAGGCTTTTTTGAGCAATGCCATAGATAAAGATGACTTCTTTTGGTTCCCTAAATAACCTAAACAGTTGAAACTAAATTGAATTAAGCTCAGTTTTCCAAAGGCTTAACCCAAAGATTGAATGGTAAATCAAGCATTACAATGAATAGTCTCAATCAGTTATTACCAGTTTCAGAAACTGGGCCCTGAAAGGTTTGAAGAGTGTATGCATAATTTGACGTCATGTATAAATCTATAATCTGAGGTTTCTAAACTTGTACAAGTCCTAGCCAAGCTTGTTCAACAGGCTGATGAATAAAATTGGTGTGTTATAAAGACCACGAATGCTCCGAATAAATGGTGATGAGTTTCCAAAAAGCATTATAATACATGAATCAATGTAAAACGGAAAACTGGGTATCATTCTAAACACTCCCTGTAATGGTTAAGATGATTTTAATTATGTTTTGAGGGAAACCAAGCATTAGTAAGTGCAACCACACAGGCTCATACATTCGATCACAGCACATTTAGCTTGTGTTAGCATCAGCACTGGCAGACTCTGCAAGCTATTGGCTCCATTAGCTGTTTAATCTTTCATGGAACTTTATTTTGAAGAAAAAGTACTGGGTGAGTATTGGGAAAAAAGACTTTTAGCCACTTTTTTACTGTGAGTTCAAATGGCTGACCATTATGGAAGGTCATCACCAGTACAGTGAAGTAGTGATAACATAAATAAAGATTGTTAACCCTTTAAAGACCCTTTAAATGCCATGTACATGTAATTGTTCAATTGCAATATTAATTATATAGGTAGTAATTAAAGTATTACTTTTGATGTATCAGGTCAAATCTACCATTTCACTGTATTCAAAAAATGACAAAACTTTAAAGAATGTTTTATATTTCAACAAAATAAGTCACTGCAGTCTAACAGTTTTCACCCAATTTAAATCATATGACGTTAAATGAACATTAGTTTTTTAATTAGATTTGTGCAGCACAGTATGTGAAATTTGACATCTGGTGCATTTAGTCTGAATCAGGGACTGGGAAAATGGATGTATCTCAATTTTTGCAATATCATTTACCTTTAAATAAAATCCAAACACTACATGTTTCAATGGACAATAAACCATTATGTGATTAAATCCATCCATCCATCATATTCCACTTAATCCTGGCGCAGGGCATGGCATTACACTACCTTAGCTAAACCCAGGACAGGGCACCAATATGTGATATACGTGAAATAGTATCATGGTTTCACCATCACTGTGACTTCTAAAGGGTTAATAATCTATGCCTGCAGCGATCTGGTAATGAGAGATTAATACATACTAAGATCCACAGGCTTCAGTGAGATTATCAGCCCTGATTTAGTGTACTGCATTCAGGCCTCTTCACTTTAAATGAGGAGAGTTTGAGTTTTAGTGAATTTGTGTGAAAGGGAAATACAATACTGAGCCTGGATCTATCTAATTAAGAGCCTGTTCTGTCAGCAAGAGAGTGAGCGAGAGAGAGAGAGAAACTTCTCCTGTTAGCTCAAAAGACCCGTTCAAGAGGTCAAGAAAGACAACTTAATACCTGCATGTGAAGAGTACAGCTTTTCATTACGTTAAACACTTTATCTTAGAATGATCTTCATTAGGTCTAGCTGTGCTGAATTATAACACATTACACAACATAATAAGAGAGCTACAACTAGAGCTGGGCGATATGGCCAAAAATTTTATCATGATAAATTTTTCTATATTGATCAATCTCGATAATTATCAGGATATAAAATTTTCTAACACTGTCATAGTTTTAAACAACATCTTTCTAAAAACATCAAACTAAATACATGTCATGTTACTATTTAAGATATTAAATGTTTATTGCCAGAACATAATATTGTAGCATCCGGTTGAATGCGTTGAAAGGATGGACGAGAAAGGCGTTTACTGTTGTCGCTTTATTGTTGGAACTTACAATGATTGCCGTCGGCCGCAACCTCTCCAAAATAACAGGCTAGAGAACCAAGCTAATATGCTAATGCTAGCTAGCACTCCAGTTGATACACACATAGCGAGCCCCCCTCCTTCTCCTCACACAAACAGATGAGCACACAGCGACCTAGCGCTCTCTCGCCCAGCCAATCACAGCTTGTCTAAACACAACAGTGCATTTTGGCGGTGCTGGTGAGGAGCTAACAAGCAGCAGTTTTAGCTAATTATTAGAGTTAATGCTTATCGAATTCTATTGTTCCGGCTTATCATCGTCATCGAGGGAAAACTTATCGTGAAAAAATCGATATCGTTTTATTGCCCAGCACTATCTACAACCCATACACAAGCACAGGTATTGTTCTTTCAATGAAACGAATCCATCTTGCAGAAGCACTGTTCCATATAGAGATGTACTGGCACTTTTCAACGCATCCAGGTTCTTTTAGCACAGGCTCTATTCTTCACTTTTTGGGTTAAAGTAAAACGCTAAAGCCCCAGAGTGACAGGTGTGAGTGACAGCAAAGCAATCAAGGTGCTGAGCCAGCAGAACACAATGAAATTAAACCCAAAAAAGGATTTAGAAACTCAATATGAATGGCTTAAGTGGAGCTGAGGAGAAAGTAGATTACTTTGAGAATACGTAAAAGTATTAGCATCTGGAGACGTACAAATCCACCACAGGTTAGCTTAAGTACATGTAGCTCTGTCAATGGACCCAACTCTGGAAGGGTGTCCAGTCTAACCATTACATTAGCTCCTGTTTGGAGTGCATATGTGGGGGCTCATGGTCTTTGTAGTCCAGTGAGCTGATGTATGAGTCATGGCCGTGTGCGGAGCTGAGGCAGGCTGCTCACAGATGGATGGATACACCCGAGCCCTGGAGGACTCGCCTTGTTCACTGCACATTTAAGCAGCCCAAGAGAGAGAGAGAGGGAGAGAGAAACAAGGACCCATGCTATTCTGTTATTCTGGCAGCCATTTTGCTAATCCACAATACGCTTACGTAGCCATGCTTGATTTCATAAGATAAACACAGCGTCAGTTTTCCCCAATATGATCAATACTGAAACCAGATGATCACAACACTTATAACCAAGGCTTAGTCATTACTAGCCTAGGGAAGGTTAAAGTCAAGTGTCATAACCTCAGTGAGACTGATGTGAACACTTAACCTGCCCTGCCATTACGCTGTCATTTCACCCCTCATAAGCACAAATTGATCCAAACAACATTTGTCATTATAGCTTATGGCAGCACTGGAACAACGTCTTTGGGAATAAAGACCAGTCTAGTGGAACACGGTTTGCTAGAAGGCTCCTGTCAAACAGAATTATATAAGGTGATGCTGCATTGAGTATCTATATACCTTGATATAGCCTGGATATTGTTCCATGTTTTACAAATGATTATGAACATTATTGACAAAAATACATGGACAGCACTGCATGTCTGCAATTAGGAATGTTAGCATCCATTTTCCCAGTTCATCTACTGGCTATTGTGATGATCAATCAAGTAAAAAGTCTTAAAAGGCCACACAGTACAAGGTTTTGTCCATCAAGCTGTTTTGACTGTAAAAGCCAGAGGAAGAATTTAATAACACCTGGAATTGACAGCCACTGTTGTTATAAAATTAATTTTGTGAAAATACTATCTCCACTTAAGGATGGCAATGGTAGAGATGGATACTAGTATTGCATAGGGATGTAAGAAAATATTGATAAAGTATCACAATATTGATTCGTAATAGTTTACATGTAAAGACTGGCAGCAGTCACTCAGTTTGTGTTTAAACCTCCAGCCACTAGATGTCAGTAATCTTTAGCTACTAGACTTTTCAATGCCAATGTAAACAAGAAGTGTAAGCCTCCAGAACTGACAGTTATCGTAAAAGCAGATCTCAATATATCGCAATATATTAAATCGTAACTTCTGTATCATGATGCGTATGCGTTCTTGCCAACACAATGATATCAATTAAAGTGTTGGGTTGAATATCAGGCACAATAAAAGTATTAATCTGACCCAATCCAGCAAGAAATCTTTATAAACTAATATCGATATTAGCCGATACTCAAGGTTTAAATGTCAATATGAGAACGTAAGTGGTGTGGCAGCTCTCTGTTTGGAATCAATCTGCAAATCACTTTGCGTTGGTCATTTTCAACGTACAGCATCAACATCACTCCTTTTAACTACATTCAAACAGTAGACTTATGTAACAGAATCTTCTTAATAATTCAGTTCATTAGTGATGTTGCATTTTCAAAGAGCTAATTAGAGGCAGTATATAATGTCAGAGATGAATTGTCAGGGTAATTATTTCAGTACAACAATGTTTATATTCAAACCAATTATAAACAAAGTATGTAATACAAAGTATGAAGATGTGATAAATGTAGTCAAATTGATCAGAGTACCACTCGCAAAGTATCAAGCTGTTGCTTATAAAGGAAACAATATGAATGTATGAATGAAACTACAAAATTTAATTACATGCATAATATATAGAAATTTATATTATTTATTTTTGTTCCTACATTGTAAATTAAACCTGAAGTCATCCAGACTATGAAGGAACTCATAAGGAATCATGTAGTAAACTTAAACGTGTTAAACAAACCAAAACATGTTTTAGATTTTACTTCAGAGTAGACACACAACTGATGTCTCAAACACATTAAGAGGCAAGAAATGCAAGTCATGAACTCTTGACAAGACACAGCTGTTAACTGAAAGCCATTCCAGGTGACTACCTCATAAAGCTGACTGAGAAAATGCCAAGAAAGCTGGCATCTAAGCAAGAAGTGCCTACTGTGAAGAATGTAAAATATAAACATATTCTGGTTTGTTTACTAAATAATTACATATGCATTTATTCAAAGTTTGGATGACTTTAGTATTAATCTACAATGCAGAGCATTTTAAATACGCTTTTAAAGACAGTATACATGTATTTTTGCATCATACTGCGAGCATGTGAGCATGAGGTTCCTGGTAATGCAATGCTCTTTCAAAGTATCAGTCTATTGCTGTTAAACACTGGTTATAAAGGAACCAATATCTCCTTTCAAGTAAAGCCTCTGGATTAACAAGAGGAGGACATTACCTCTCTGATCTGATTACATTATATAATTCCTATCACCATTGGATCAACCAAATGCGTAAGTAGATAGCTCCTGTAACCTGAGCCGATACTGTGTAAAGGTGGTTGTCTGTGTAAGCTAAAGACCCTTCTGGTTTTTCACTTCTGGTTCGAGGGTTAAACATTTCGTGCATGTTGGGAAATGCCTGTTAATTATCATAGCCATGAATTATTAATTGACTTTGACCACAGCTATCAGGAGACGCTTTGGGTGCTGCTCAGAGATGGAGGACTTTAATAATGCTCATTAGACAGTGTGTTTTTACACCAGTCTTGCTCGTCCCTTAGGAGCTCTGGTGTTGAGAACAAGCAGTGAGAAGAAAAGACAAGATCTTAAAACTGACACAAGTACAATTAGTCACAAAGTGTTTGTTTAGTGATGACCGTAACGGCAAGTTTGCTGGAGATTGAAATGTCATTATCTCGCTAGTACTAAACAGTAAGACTGGACCATCTAAACAGGAAGAGCAGGACATTTAATGAGGCGGGAAGGTTTCTGTTGTCATGGTAACCGAGCAAGACACTGTCCACAGTGACATTAACAGTACATTCAGTTATTTCATCCAGAAACTTCAGTGTTTCGCTGATTTTTAATGAAATGATGTCATGAGACTTTGGAACATTCCATCATGAGATGTTCCTACAATGTAAACGGTGGCTGCTGTGTTCAGATGATGTATGTACATCACTGTCTTATGAAAATTGCGCCCACACACACACACACACACACACACACACATTTTGCGGTTCTACAATTACAGAGTGTACTCCATCTGTAGATCTCCATATACTTTGTTAGCGTCCACAAGACACTAACAAGGCACTAGACATTTTCAGCACTGCAGTGACACTGAAGTGGTGGTGGTGTGTTAGAGTGTGCTATGATGATTGACAGACAGACATACAGATAGATAGATAGACAGATAGCTAGACAGACAGACATACAGACAGATAGATAGACAGATAGCTAGCTAGCCAGACAGACAGACAGATAGCTAGTCAGACAGACAGACAGACAGCTAGCCAGACAGACAGCTAGCCAGACAGACAGACAGACAGCTAGCCAGACAGACAGTCAGACAGCTAGCCAGACAGACAGCTAGCCAGACAGACAGTCAGACAGCTAGCCAGACAGACAGCTAGCCAGACAGACAGACAGACAGACAGACAGCTAGCCAGACAAACAGCTAGCCAGACAGACAGTCAGGCAGCTAGCCAGACAGACAGCTAGCTAGACAGACAGGCAGACAGACAGACAGCTAGCCAGACAGACAGTCAGACAGCTAGCCAGACAACCAGACAGACAGACAGACAGACAGACAGACAGACAGACAGATAGATAGACAGATAGATAGATAGATAGATAGACAGACAGACAGACAGACAGACAGCTAGACAGACAGACAGACAGACAGACAGACAGACAGACAGACAGACAGATAGATAGATAGATAGATAGATAGATAGATAGATAGATAGATAGATAGATAGATAGATAGATAGATAATTCTCTGCTGTGATAGATGCGTGTTTGGGTATAATCACCATTCCATTATGTTGGTCCAGCATTGAAACTCCTTATCTGATGTTATTTACACTAAAACATACCTAACAAATATCTGTCCAATGCTGACAGATGTTGGTTGCTCTATAAAACATTGTACAGCACTTCTGTAGGCAGCTCAATGCTGAGATTACACGTTTTAGACCCGATTCTTCTTAGGCTGTACCTTAGCTTGAATCATTATTTCATTGCAGTAACAACACAGTGCTGCTCTACCTACCTCTGATTATGCGTGTAATTTATGCAGCATGCAGTAATTGCCAAAAAGCTGAAGCACATGAAGTTATATCAGCTACACAGTTTTATTTCACACCTTTTAAACACTGTTTCACTTCATGCATGCAGATATCTGCAGTCCAAGAAACCAACCCCAGCATGTGTCAACACTTCTACTCATACGTCAACATCTGGATGCATCCAAAGTACAGACATAGTTGCAACAGATCCAATTCAAGCACACATAAAAGTAAGATCTCTTTTATGACCACATTGCTTAGGACATAGATCAACATTTGTGGGTATT